>AZIM01004719.1:13452-36631 GCA_000516915.1 Ophiophagus hannah | reverse complement strand
TTTGGAGCACCATCCAATGTGCTCGGCAAACATTCCTCTACTTCCAGGCCAAGACACATTGGAATTGCAAGGAACACTATCTTTTTCACCCCAAGGAAATAAGATTACCTGCGCTCCAAGCATTTTCTGAACTATGAGAATGATAATAACATACTGTGTGCTTTTCATACCATTTGCATTCAAGATCGCTCCTCCAGACATTATTTGTAATTAGGTCCCACTTCAGTAGCTGAGCTAGGTCAAAAAAGTGCAGGAAAATATAGGGAAAGCAAGGGGATTATTAACTTGGTTGAGCCCAGCTTACAAGATCTATTGAAACAAAAAAAATTCAAAAAGCTGGGGGAAATTGTTTCTGCTGGAGGAAAATGGTTCAACGCCCCATCTCCTTCTGGAAATTACCTGATTGTTATCAGCCCCTCCCAATAGCTGATGTTTGCTTTTTTTAAAAAAAAATTACATGTTAATTGCAAAATATGGCTAATGTGTCTACATGATCCTTGGGCTACTTCCCCCCATGGAAGTCCATCAATATTATGTATTATCTGCCTTGCAAAATGTTTGTATCCTATATGAATTCATGAATCTGCTTTATGATGAGTGCTAGCCCAAGATAGTTTACCACATGGATTGAACTACATATTGCCTATCACAAACTCATTGCATTTATAGATTGATTAAAGATTCATTTATGAATCTTTCATAGGCAGCATCTTCTATCACACTGAAGGATGGAAGTATAGTTTTGAGTAGCAGAAAGCAATGGTCAAGGGTGGTTATTTGGTGGAATTTCCAGCTAGACTTGGAGGGTGCTGTTAAGAGGGGGCCAAGCTTAGAGTCCCTTCAAGCAGCACAGGCCTGACCTCATCCCAAAATTACTTATCTGACCACTCCCAAGGGAATGCATTCAATCTAGTGAGATTCTTGTAAAACAGGTGACTAACAATAAAGCTTATGCTTGAGACTGTCCTCTGTTCTGATTGTTTGCTTCTGACATTATCACAGCCCTTTCGTCTCCTTATAGCTTCTGTCCCTTAAGACAGCCTTACTCTTCTCTAATAGCAAGAGCACTAAGACCTATATACCTGTGCTTATCTCCTTGGAACTTGAATGTTGCCTCTGTGCTTTACAGCCCTCTCTACAGTGGCCCCAACAATCTGGATCCTCATTTTACTGATCTTGGAAGGATGGACGGCTGAGTCAACCTTGAGCCAATCAGAATCGAACTCCTAGCGGTGGGCATAATCAGCCTGCAATACTGCATTCTAACCACTGCACCACCACAGCTCTTGTGCTACAGCAGCCCTGGTTCAGTATGGTCTATATTGACTGATATGGTCCTCCAGCACTTCCAATGGACTCCTTTTCTCTTCCCTGAGAGAAATAACATGCAATAGTATTTAATATGCAGAACTATGCTTCACTCAGTTCTTTCCAAAGTTCAGTGCTATACAGGCCCATGGGCGTTATCTTCAGCTCTTCAGGTCTGCAGAACGAAATCTTTACTAGCCCTCCCTAGATATGCAGAGAAATACAGTATGCTTCATGATGTGTATCCTGCACTCAGTGATTAGTTCTTTACCTTAGTCATAGGCAAGTGGAATGTTGAAATGTATTTTAATATAAGTAGCTCGGGTTGGTAGTTGGGCTGTTGGTCTGAGCTCCGAGCTTGGCAATTTGGTTGCAAACATTTCATCACCATTCAACATCATCAGTGCACTTTGAAGTGTGCTTGTCTGTCAGAGCACTGGTCTTTAAATGCCTTTTTATGTGATGCAAATTAGTGTGGATGTTGTTTGTTTGGCTACTCTACTTTTGAATCATGGTCTGACTTTGGACTGTTTGACTGTTTGAGCTGGTTGTTGCTACTAAGGCATGGTCTTTGGTTTTAAATACCGTCTGTGTGACGTTTTCCACCAATATGTCTGTTTATTGACTTATTGGTGGAAAACCAGTCAATAAATATTGACATCGATCCAGTCCTCCAATTGCTGAGAACGAAAGAACGGCATCAACTGTGATCCTAAAATAGCATTTAAATTGAATAAATGACACCCCACTACGCAACAACAAAATCATAACCCATCAGTTCATAAGAAATCGGACCATGACTGTGTGTAACAACTAGCCATTCAAACAGACTGAAACTAGACCATGACTCAGCAGTTTCCGAACAAACAACACACACTAAACTAATTTTTACATCACACACAGCACAGACAAGACAGTACTGTACTTAAAACCAAAGACCATGCCTGAGTAATAACAGCCAGCCAATCAAACAGTCCAAAGTCAGACCATGACTCAGAAGTAGCCAAACAAACAACATCTACACTAATTTGCATCACATAAAAAGGCATTTAAAGACCAGTGCTCTGACAGACGAGCACAATTCAAAGCGCACTGGCGATGTCTCCTCAAATGGGGATGAAATATTTGCAACCAAACTTCCAAGCTCAGAGCTCAGACCAATAGCCCAAGTGGGATGTAAATCTAATAAATGAAAGAATTGATAAAAAATAATATGGTGGCCTGAAATAATTTTTTTAAAGAGTTGCTTCATGGCAGGAGATATGTATGCAGAAACTATTATTGCCCACCAGGGATAAGAACCTATCAGTTGTTAAATGTCTGGATATTTTCTGTCATCCAGGTCATGGTTGTCCCAAAGGTGCTTTTTCAAAAGACAACTAGACTTTTCCTTAAAGCAGTGGTGGTATTCTACCAGTTCGGCTGAACCGGTAGCTCTGAGGCTCATCTGTCAGCAAACCAGTCTGCTCTGACGATCAGCTGCTGGGCCCACCCGCCCCAGCTGTATTCTGACCTTTATTTCCTGGTTTTGAAGCTCAGCTGCTTCACACGACACAGTGGATTGCTGCGCATCAGCTGTTGAAGACACAGGGAGAGTGCAGGATTGCAGGAGAAGGTTAGTAGCAAACCCTCTGCATGCATGCAAAGTGCGCCCATCAAGCCACACCCACAGAACCGGTGGTAAAAAAATTTGAATTCCACCACTGCCTTNAAAAAAATTTGAATTCCACCACTGCCTTAAAGATGTTTCGCTTCTCATCCAAAAAGCTTCTTCAGTTCTGACTGAAGTGAAGTCAGTTCTGAAGTGTCAGGACTGAAGAATCTTCTTGGATGAGAAGCACAACGTCTTCAAGGAAAAACAAAGTCCAATTGCCTTTTGAAACAGAACCTTTGGTACTTCCAGGTGTTACCGACTTAAAACTTTTAAGTGCTCCAGTAGCTCCCCATCACTGTTATAAACCACAATTGAATAGGATTCTCTGTGGGTTCCATCACTTTCTTATTATTTTTCATCATTTAGCCTGTTGTATTTACAAATTTGCAATCATTTTACTCTTGCTTGAAGGCATTGCAATTTCTATCCTAACTTCAGGCAAGTCCACAGTGTCTTGTTTTGGAGGAGAGTTATTAGCTGCCTTTTTCTCATTTAGTCTCATGTTCTTTTCTCATCCTCTCAGGATTGCGGCTTTTTGGCACAGCAAGGCTTTGGCTATGACCACACCACCCTTGCCTCCCAGCAGTCAGGCCAGCCTGACAATATCCCTCGGACAGTCTCTCTACTTCTCTATTCAAGGTTATAATCATGGGAAGCGTCAGTAGCCTTATCTCTGGACACAACTTCCACAGTAAGCATTGTCGGGCCTCTCAGTACAAGCTGCGTAAGTCATCCCAGCTGAAGAAGCTGAACAGGTACTCTGATGGTCTGCTGAAGTTCAGCTTCTCTCAAGAAACTGGCCACAACAAATCCAACTCCAAAGGCAATAAGAACGAGGACTTCTTTTACATCAAAGTGAACCAGAAGGCACACCGAACAGACTATGCACCACTCTCCGGTGGTGAGCTGGAAGGTCAGGCTGGGACAAGCAGTGTGGATTATGGTACCCCAACACCCTCCAAACTGAAGCCAGTCTCCAATCAGCTGGAACTAGTGAGTTGAGTTAAACTTGATCACTATAATTAAGGAGCAGGAAATTGGTAGCCCAAACATATGTAGGACTCCTGGGTCTCCCATCCCTTCTGTAAACTTCAGAGCCCTCGTTAATCAGCTTGATTGAAAAACCAATTTCCAAGTATTTTGAAGACCCATATGGAAACTGTATGACCTAAAGTGGCCATATCAACATTAAAAAATCAAAAAAATTGTAGTCTTTACTCTCCAAACTATATTAAGGACCTCTTTTTGTCTTTTGAATCAAATCATGAAGTAATGTGGGGTATCCTCATATTTATCCCATGGGTCGGTCAGTCATTCAAACAACACAAGCTGACTATTGAATTAACCAGTTTTCTGAATTTGTATAATACCCCGAATCTTTAATTTAAATAGATGGGCTAGATTCAAACATAATATTCTAGGCAGTTAAAAAAAACTTTTAAAATTACTTGGCCCAGCATGCTGTGTAAACACAACTGCTTCATTTGAGAAGCCTACAAACAGGATTTGAGGTATAAAAGGCTTGGGGGGGGGGAGGGGACAGGACACGGACTTCCAAAAATGTAAGGATGAAAAAATGAAAATGAAAACAGCAGTGCTTCCCCATCCTCATCCAATCAAAATCAAGCACCACCTGTTTTAACACATTGTAGGAAACCAGTGGTAGTACAGGAAGTCCTCAAGTTACAACCACAACCATATGTCCATCATGGTCATAATTTGTGGTGGCCATAAATCAGATCACCCATGATTTTGTGAACTTTTTTGCGTGGTTGGTGAGCAAACAAAAATCAGAAATATTCCTTCAGCAAACATGGTCACATGACTGTAGAACTCTACAAATAGCCATAAATTCAGTGAAGTTGCATGTGACTGAAGTCAGCAGGGCTGACCATCATAGCTTCAAAATTGGGTTGCAAGTACTCTTAGGAAAGGCCATTGTAACTTCAAACCATTGCTAAACAACTGGTCACATATGGAGTACTACCTCTATATATAGAGGAAATTGCATTAACAATTTTCTCCTTCTCCCCAGGCTACAGAGAAGAGTGTGGCAAGGGCCACTGCTTTCAAATCAGTTATCCCTCACTCAAATACAGTTCTCCATTCTTCTCCTGATCATAGCAATGCTGCTCAGCAGTTCCCAACCCAAGACAAAGCCAAAGATCTGGAGAGTAAGCCTGCTCTTTGTTCTGGAGGACTTTCAGACTCGGGGAGAAACTCTATGTCCAGCCTGCCTACGCACAGTACAGCCAGCAGCTACCAGCTGGACCCCCTGATTACTCCTGTTGGCCCCATTAGCCGATTTGGAGGCTCTGCTCACAACATCACTCAGTGTGCCATCCTTCAGGAGAGTAACATGATGAGCTTGAAAGCTCTGTCTTTCTCCGATGGGGGCACCAAGATCCTCAACCCAGGCAAGTCTTCCACTCATCCCCATATGACTGAGAACAATGTTTGTGTTCGTTCACCAATTTCCACAGAGGAGTCCGCCATTCAGGAGCTGGAGCAGAAGCTGATGGAGCGGGAGGGTGAACTGCAGGAGCTCCAGTGCAGCTTTGAAGAGAAAGAGATCACCTCCTGCCAAAGCTACGAAGAGAAGCAAAGGCGTTGCCGGGAGGAGATGGAAGGGTTGAAGCAGAAATGCAACAGCAAACTGAAGCAGACATCACAGAAGAACCAGAGGGCGCAACAACTCTTGCAACTGCAGGTGTTCCAGCTGCAGCAGGAGAAGAAGCAGCTGCGAGAGGAGCTTTCCAACTTGATGAAGGAGCAGGACCTTCTGGAGAACAAGCTGAGGACCTACGAGAAAGAGAAGACCACCTTTGCTCCTGCACTAGAAGAAACACAGTGGGAGGTAAGACTCTACTGCACTTTAGTAAAGGGGAAACCTGTTCCAGTCTTCTGTATTGTTTAGTCAAAATTAAAGATAAAGGTAAAAGTTTCCCCTGTCTGGTCATGCCCAACTCTAGGAGGCTGTACTCCTTTTCATTTCTTAGCTGAGGGAGCCAGTATTGTCCAAAGACATTTCTGTGGTCATGTGGCCAACATGACTATATACTGAGGCATATATAATATACAGAACACTGCTACCTTTCCATCAAAGTGGTGCCTACTTAGATACTCACATTTGCATGGTTTTGAACTGCTAGGTGGGCAGGAGTTGGGGCAAGGATGGGAGCTCACCTGGTCATGTGATGCTCAGGTCTCGAACCCAGACTGTCAGCTTTCCAGCTGGCAAGCTCAGCATCTTTAAACTCTGAGCCATCCTGCTCCCTTAGTTAAAATTAATACCGGTCTAAAAATGTTTTAGTAGAAAACCAGGATGTATGATGGTGATGCTAGATGTAATTACCAAAACAGAGATGTCACAGCCTTTGAATTGCCATATGTTGCCTGCAGTGGCATTTTAGATAAAAGTGAAACAAATTGGAAATTTCTTTTGAATGATTTTGTCTAGCATGAGCAATCTATGTTTCTCTCTCTGATTTTAGAGACCTTCTCATGCAATGAGATTGTTCCCTCAGCTGCCTGCAAGGATAGAAAGGGGCCTTTATCTTTCATTAGGGCCATGCCTTCCACTAGTTTCATCTTCATAATTGATCCATGAAGAGAAGCAGTCTTTGACCTGAAATAAAGATGCTCCATACTTAGCACCACCCATTTTGCTGTGTGCAGCAGACTGAATTGCAATACAATCTAGATCTCTGGCAGGTAGATATCTGGATGTGATCCTGATTCTAGTCTTGTGTTTTCTAATAGGTTTGTCAGAAGTCTGGTGAGATATCGCTCCTGAAGCAGCAACTGAAAGAATCCCAGACAGAGCTGAACAGCAAGACCAATGAGGTCCTCAATCTGAAGGCTCAGCTGAAGGACATCCGGGCCAAGATGGAACTGTTGGAGATTAAAATTCACGATTTAGAGGATTCGTTGCATGCCAAAGCCATGGAACTAGAGGTATGTGAGAATGAACTCCAACGGAAGAAGAATGAGTCAGAGCTACTAAGAGAGAAAGTGAACTTACTGGAACAGGAGATTGCAGAGTTGAGAACTGAACTGACCATCCTCAGGGAGGAGATGAAATGTGGTGTGGTTTCCATGGGCCTTGAAGAAAGCATGATGGAGGATGCCCAAGTCCTGTGGAGGGAAATAGAGAAGCTAAAAAAAGAACTGCAGGAGGAACAGGACAGCAACAAGCAGATCACAGTCAGCTTTCAGCAGGAACGACAAACCTGGAAGGAGGAGAAAGAGAAAGTGATCCAGTACCAGAAGCAGCTTCAGCAAAGCTACCTTCACATGTACAAAAGAAATCAAAACCTGGAGAAGATGCTTCAGCAGCTGGCTGCTGGGGAGGATGGTAAAGACCCCTTAGATCTTGATCTCCATGGAACTGATGTCCCTTATGAGGACATTATTGCCACTGAAATCTGAATCTGAAGGATGCTGTGTTTTCCTGCCCACTGCAGAAGATCTGACTTGAGGTTATGTGTAACTTCACAGAGCATTTTTAATAGAGGTCCTTTTCTGGCCAAAACAAGTCACTGGCCATTGTCCATGCATTTCCACCCCCAACTTCTTTATCCAGGTGTACCTGACTGCTGTTGTAGGGCAACCCATTGAGAAAAGGGAACAGAAGAATTCCCAACTGACTTTTTCTGTCACGGCATAATCCAACATAAGAGCAGCTTTGGTAGAAAAGATACAAGAACCTCTGAGCCATTAATAATATGAGATAAGACCTGTTTGTATTCTAAGACCCTCTTAATTCCCCCATGAGAGGACTCTGGGGAAAAGCACACCAATTAGACTGGTAAGGAAGTTAAGACTAGTTAAGGAAGAGTGACTTGCACATCCAGCAAGAGTTCGTCATCATGGTCCTCAAAGGTAACCAGTCATTCCATCTTTGCAGAACATGGTGTGTTCTACTGGAATATTTAAGCATCAGATGGAACAGAAAGTAGCATTGTTCCATCATTTGTCTGTGATCTGCCTCCTTCAGAAATGATGGGCTAATATTCTAGAGTCCTGAAAGCCATAATTTGTCAGTCAAACCACTGGATCTTCCTCATCCTTTACCCTTCTTTTAGCATTTGCCTCCCTTTCTGAATAAGCTGAATTTTGGGAGAGGTATATTTTTATTTATTGTGTGAGTGCACATGTCTATAATGGAGATGGGAATTGGATTTTGAAATGCCCTTGTGTTTTTTGAACAGGTATGTTCAAAGTTGTTTATTTAAAATGTGAATATTTGTATCTATGTATTATTGTTTTGCAAATATCTGCATTTATTTTTCCACATTTCCTATTTTGACCTGGAAAATATTGGATCTTCTAAACCCATTGTGTCTATAGATATCACTGGAAATATAGGTTTGCCTCAAAGTGATGCTTTCTTTAGAAACAAGCTAGCTCCCATTCCGTGTTTTAAAAATCAAAACCTTTTTTAAAAAGTAAATGAGGTCATGCAAAGAGCTTGGATGGAACCAAGGAGTATACTGTATTGGCAGGCATTTAACTTTATTTATTTAAAACATACATCTTGCAAAAAATCAACACCAGTTCAAAGCAGCCAACAACAACAATAAAACTATTAGTAAACAGTTTTCAAATACCATCTCTCCTCCAAAATAAGACCCAGTCTTATTTTCTTTTCGGCCGCAAAATAAACACCAGGTCTTATTTTCGGGGGATGTATTACCTGCTTACCTTAGTACCACTGCAGCCACACCTCCCTAATCCTGGCCCCTGTCATGCCACTGCCCAACTTCTGTGGCCACTCATAGCCAGATCTGTGGCTTGTTGTGCCAGTGCCACTGCTCATGGCAGGAGGCTGTGGGGTGCATTGTACTGTTGAATTGTGGCATTCTGCTGTGAGCTGTGGCACTGGCTCAATGAGCCTTGCGGTGTTTTGCAATGTGCCATGTGACATCAGGCCGTGAGCCACTGCAAGTGGTTGCAGAAGAAGTTGGGCAGTGGTGTGACAGGTGTCGGGGCATGAGAGGTCTGACTGCGGCACTCCTAAGGTAAGCAGGTGCAGGGAGTGTAGGGCAGCTCCATCTCCTCACCCTCACCCTACCTTGATTTTTATGCCTGCACTTTGTCCCACCTTGTACAACCAGAAGATGGGTGGGAGGCTTAACTGGGGGTTATTTTTGGAGTAGGGCTTATAGTAGGCACAGGTGTGAAAATTGGACTAGGGCTTGTTTTGGGGGGGGTCAGTCGTATTTTTGGGGAAACTGTCAATTCTTACTATATTGAGGGATTAAGAGAACTGTAGAGAAATGATTAAAAGAAGAAACATCAGTAAAATTGTTATAAACTACAATAAAACAATAATATATGAATAGACTGTCTTACTAAAAAGAAAAGTTTATTTCTTACTTCCAGAAGTTTTAAAGAGGTAACCAGGAATAAGATCCTGTTCCCTATCAATTTTGAAACTGCTACTATACATGGTAAACCCTAATAAACAAGTATTTATTTGACTCTGTGTTCGGTATTTTTGGATATTTAAGACTCCCTCCCTACCTTCAGCCCCAAAACAAAATAGCCAGGAAGATAATCTTGAAAAATAGTTATCTTGACACCTGGTTTCTGTTAAGGTAGCTTTGACTTTCTCCTTCCCACTGAGGAGAAATGTTCCTTGTAGAATTAATAAAGGTCTTCACAGTATTTGATCTAAAACTAAAAGAGATTGAAAATATGGCTACCATCCTATGCCTTGCCAATGACAGCTTAAGAAAGCAGAACAGCAAAGGACTCGTGTCAGGTAGCTACTAAAGGGCAGCCAAATTATTTTGGCTCCTGACACAAAAAAGAACCTTGTTACTATTATGATAATAATACAACCCCCTCCCCCATTGTAACAGTTTTAGATGCTAGTGTGACATCAGAAATGGACCATCCCACCACCATGTCATGCTGTTGCACAACAACATTCCTTGTGACCTTTAGAGAAACCTGCCATGAAACATCATATACAATAAAATCCCATATCAAAAATAGAAATGCAAAAAGGGAAAAGAAAAATCTGGCTTCAAACAAAGAGAAATTAACAGAGTTCAGAACTTAAATAGCAATAGCTTTTTTACTGCCACCTGAAAAGATGCATGGTTGAGTTATTTGATTCCGAAAAAAATAAGTACAAAGCCACATTTCAAATGTTACAGTCTATTGGCAGAACAGATGGTTTTCATGCAGAAGGTCTCAAGCTTCAAATTCAATCCCTGGTATTTTACGGTAGGACTTATAGACATCTTTTTGAAATGCAGTCCTTGAGAGAAATACAGAATTGTGGGGCACTGGTTTAGCTTGGTGGATCTAACTTGTCTGTATAGTGAGGAAACCCAATAAGCATCCTTTTGTAGAGATTTCAAAACATTAGTTGACTACCCAATTCTTTTCTACTGTTCCTGTGAAATAGAAGAACTTTATATGACGCAAACAGCAGCACCCCAATCCTATTCATATTCAGGAGATTCTCACATTTTCAAAATCTTGCCTTAACTAACATTGTATTGGGTGAACAAGGCCTAAAGCATTTTTCACTTTGTTCTCTGTACCTTTTGAACTTTGAGAAGCTCAAAGTTCCAAAATGTTGGAGAATTTCCAAAATGTCAGAATGTATGACTCTTCCATTCAGCAAGAATACATGTATTGCATCTTGCAGTTGTTTTTGCAAATCTTTTGTCCTGCATGCAACCAGCATCCCTGGGACTTGCCCGAGTGACTAAGAATCCTGTTTCTCTATGTAGTTACAAACTGCGAAACAGTCTTGTGTCACTCTTAACAGCATTTGTCACCCCCCTGCCTGCCAATCAGCTAATTGGGTTTGTGCACATATGTTTCTGATTAGCAAAATTTGCATTGTTAATTGCAGTTTTAAACCCCAGCCCTGTCCCTGGTGAATACCCAATGGTGCCCAGGGAGTTAATTATTTCTGAATGGGAGGGAGTCTGGATGATAGTAGTCATTTTCCTGCTGAGCTGATAAAAGTTCTCCTCCATTCTGTTTTGCTCTTCCACTCATTTTGCATTGGGGCAGGAAACCAGCTGGTGGTAGGCACAGTTAAAAGGAGATGTTGTTGTTTCCACAAGTAATCTATTGGGTGAAAGGTTTCCCCTTCCCCTTCTGTGGTGAACTGTTTGGGGATAGTGAAGAAAAATTGGATATCACTTTTAACTGTAAGAAGAAGTGTTAGCTGGTGCCCTGCCCACTGGTCTGATTTTGTCAGTAAACATATATTAAAGCCCTTAGCACAGATCCAAATTTTAGAAAACCTTCATGTAGCCAATAAAGTTTACTCTCTTGTCTCTGTCTTCAAATTCTGTCTACAAACTCAAGTCTTTGCCTTTCCAGATTCCAAGTCAAACCCCAAGAAATCTCTGCTAACCTGGTATCAAGATTCATTAGAATCCTCTATTTGGAGAACATATTGTCTCTTAATCTTTGTTAAGTTGTAAAGCAGGGTATACATCTTTATTAAGGAAGGGAATGGGTTATTCAGTGGACTTTGCAAAAAAAAGGGAGCTGTATGGACTACAGCTACATAACATTCATTTCTACAGTGGATTTTCCTTGTGCAGAATTATTTATCTCTAAACAAGACAGATCTTAATATGTCAGTTTGTATGACTCAATAAATAGTATAAATTTGCCTGTCACATTTCAACCTAACCTGGCGTGCAGAGCTAGGCTGTGTCATTATTCAATACTACAGTGGATTGGGTATACTCAGTAAATTGGGACAATGACTTATTTTTGGATTGCTCTTCCTTGGGAAGCATTCTAGAGCAATGTACATTCCCACCCCACACCCTTAAAATGGTATCAATCTAACACTGCTATCAGTACATCTAAAAGACAGTAAACAGAGCAAAACTTGAAACAAGATTCATATTTTCAAAACTGTTTGAACAGATAGAGACCTATAATTGAGCAATTGAGATCTATAATTCCTTTGGTCAGTCTTCAATTCTCATTTGAGAAGATCGGATCAGCCATACATCTTCAGGATTGGCATCTATGAGAAGGGGCCCACCTTGATTGTCCTGGTACAAATCAATGTTATGAGCAGAACTTCTTCAGCTGGTCTTACTGCATGATATGGAGGAATACTTGAGTTCTAAGACAAACCATGGATAACTATAGACAAGCATGTTAGGGGAAATACAACTGACAAGCCTTAGATATAGGTAGACATTCAATTGTCTGGATGATGTGCTGGCCCAAAATAAAGTAGAGCCACCCAAATTGTGAGAAATCACATTTGTTTCCCATCACTTGCATGAAATTAGGTCACCTGGTCTTCAACAGACCAGCCAACTGTGTGTATATTTGTCTATAACGAGGTGTTTTCTGCATCAGTGACCACTTTCTCTAGGAAAAAAATCTGGTTCATTGGCAGTTGTCTGTTATCTCTTACATCAGGGGTCTTCAAACTTGACAGCTTTAAGACTTTTGGACTTCAACTCCCAGAATTCCTCCACCAGTCATGTTAGCTCAGGAATTCTGACAGCTGAAGTCCACAAGTCTTAAACTTGCCAAGTTTGAAGACCCTTGTCTTACATTCTGTAGACTGCTACAAAACAGATTTGTGAACTTACCTTGAGTTTGAGGCACTCTACTAATAACAGGTCATATCCTTAAATATAGTGGCTAGTTCACACAGCACAGTAAACATATTTACTGAATTAATCAGTTTACTAGGTTTGTATCTTATACTAAATCATAAACCAACCAGAAGATTTTAACTGGTTCAGATAAAGATTTAATTGCTATATTTGCACAGCACAGTATGCTTGGTTAATTTTAAGCTTGGTTACATGTATGTAGTGTTGGCTTAGTAAATTGAATTTGTCAAATCTGATAACATGATGTTTATGATGTTATGAACTTGAGATATAATGCAACCTGGATTTTGAAAAAGTAACTCAGTAACCTCAGCCTTAGAAGTGGAAAAGTGCGTGCTAATAGATACCAAAAGATGACATGTGAATGAGAATTTTAAAAATTAATGTCTGGTAGAGAGTCTAGATCTCTGTTTGCTTCATGGTACTAACACAAGGGGATGGGAAAATATGCAGGATAATATGTAAACTCAATCCCTGAAGACATATGTGGACACATCCATGATCTTTTCTTGACATGATATGGAAGTGATTGGCGAAGTAGAGTGGAATTGCCTTTCAACTCTACTCCATACCATTGAGATTTCCACATGAACATCTAATTCTGTAGGTACTACTCACTGAGGCCACTTCAAAGAGAACGGAACCCTTTCCTTATCCTCCAATACTCTACTACACACCCCATCCTCTAGTTTCTTTCCATCTTTCTTGTCCCAAGTCCCAGACTAGAATTTTGATAGTTTCCCACATTTGCATTAGCATGGCAGATAGTAAAACAGGCCCACAAATTTGCTACCAACATGGCAGTGGACAAAGATCTCTACCTATCCATTGGCTTCTTCCTCTGGATGCATAATTAGTAATTATTACTTAATAATTATGACAAACATCATCTAACACGTTCTGCATCATGGAGTCAATCAGTTGAGCCTCTTCCTTTGGATGTCATATGATTCCAGAATCTGGTCAGCAAACCAGTGACTTCATCACTCCCCTAAATTGATGCAGTATCAACTTCTTCCTTGAATAATTTTTCCTGCTTCACTAATGATAGTGTATTATGTACTGTTTTGGGACCGTATATATTCACCCTCAAACATATGAAGCTGGATTATTGATTCCTGGCATTGAAATAACTTCCAGAGCATGTTGAAATCTCTTTGGTGATATTGGGGTTTTTTTTTTTCTTTTGTTTTAAAGTTGAGACTAAGGAATGGTATCTGTACAATTATTCCAGCAATGACTTTCATTCCAGCCATTCTAGCACTTCTATGAATCAGTTTTTCTTTCTCTCTCTAATCTTATCTGTCCACTCATCCATTCCATTGTCTTTCTCAGCCACAAAATAAACTTCCTTGCTAGATTTCTTCTATTTATCCATCTAAACGATTAATTGCCCAAGTTCACACAATTTTGCTAAACCATAATTTATTTTAAATATGCTTTGTTGACAGTTGCAAGAGCTGAGTCATATAACACACTAAGATTAGGATTTGTTGAGTAACCACAGTAGTTGGGCCCCTGCAATATAAATCACAGCGGCTGGAGTCATACAACCTGTTTGCAAAAAATGGGCAAGCCATATTGTGGCTTGCTGTGATCTAGTTCATCTAATTTTGCCAGACTACTCTTTTTTCAATATGGAAAATGTCAGGAATTGGTAGCCACTGATCTAGACCAAAGGTTCCCAACCCCTGGGCTGCAGCCTACTACTGGTCCATGCCCTATTAAGAACCAGGCCACGCAAGCGATGGCCTGGTGCATGCAACTCAACTTGTGCAAATTGAGCTCAGTGCACTGGGCCACTGCTCATGCAAGTCAAGCTACACTTGCACCAGCCCACTCTTCGCATGGCCCCAGTTCCCCTCTCCCCCCACCCAGGCCACCAAGTGCAAAGGTTGGGGACCACTGATCTGGACAGAAGCAACAAAATATGCAAAGATAATTTGCTTGGATGTGGCAAGAGGGCAATGATGCCCAGTGGCAGACAAATAGGATGGCTAGAAAGCTCCAAAAATTGGCCATGGACCTTCCACAGATCATAGACTAGATCATAGATCTAATGACATCTCCATCTGCTTCTTGTTTTGCTTCCTTACGTGGGAGGTTACATGCTACTAAAGGCAAATAATTCACCATAGTAGCTCTTAAGGAAGTCACTCATCTTTCCATGACTTTGTTCCAGTCCTCTGAAGCCTTAGGGAGCGCATCTCATGAGCCATATGGCCCCCTCCCCATTTAATGTGACAGTGACTGCTACCTTCGCAGAAATATTGTGTTTGATTTGTGATGGTATGTATTGCTAGCATGTCACTTGCTTGCCTTGTTCCACTGTGTGGGAGAAGTCACCATTTGGGCTATACACAGTACTGTTCTTCCCATCATACTGTCTTTTCTTCAATATAGCTCTTGCTGGTTTTTTGTGTATTAAAATGTAATTTCTGGTGAGCAATGTAAACGGACTCATGTTTTTTATGCATAAATAAATTTGTAAAAATCAGAGTCAAGTTGTTGGAAAGGTGTTCCATCCACTGAATCGGAATAGACCCTATGCTTATATGCCAGGATAATCTGTTTGCCTAATTATCTCATCTTCTACACAACAGCATGAAGGACAAGGAAGCCATGAAGGAACAGGAATTAACATATTAAGTGTGAATGGGAAATGGAAACCTAGCAAGACATGGCTTGGCAAGGGAAAGTACAGTACGAGTCTAGCAAACTCTTCTAATAAGACTGAAAGTGACAAAAGCTTTAGATATCTCCTTCTCCTCCCCCTCCCCCTTCCTCTCCCATACTTTAGTTGCTCAGATTCCTGATTTATTGCAGATGCCTTATGCCTACACACACAGGCTCCTTCATTTAATTCTTCTGCCCTGCAGAAACTATCACTCAGCAGAAAAAGAAACTTCACACTAAATAAAACAAGAAGGAGCCCATCTGCTACCTATGAAACCGTTATGGGATAAATGAGCAAACTCTGTTTCAAGAATGTTGGGAAACCTTTGCACAAAGATTACTTGCTACTTGGGCTATTACTGCCGCGACAATATGATGAGGGGGGAGAAACCTAATTTCTCTTCTTCATTTTTTTCTGTTTTTTTTTCCAAACCAGACTGAAGAATCCTTGGAGAACAGAGGGAACAGTAGTATTTTACCTCTGGCCAACTTATAGGGAAATAAGCCCTGGATGAACCAGAATAATTTCATTATTTAAACAAACAAATGAACAAAAACCCCAGTATCTTATTCAGGGATCTATTCAATATCTAAATGGAGATGTGATTCAGATCAATTTCATCTTATGCTCTTCAGTGTGTTAGACTTCAATTCTCATTATTTCTAACCAGCATAATTAAGAAACCAAGCCTTGGGTTTCTTTTTATTGGTGGTTAAACACTTAACTTCTTAAGCTACATTTTAATTCACCTGAGTTTCAGCCCTTGAGTATCACTAAGTGACTCTAGTCTAGAACAAGCAAGAGCTGAATAAGTTTCTTGGGTGAGAAGTGAAATGTCCTCTAGGAAAAACAAAGTCCAGTTGCCTCTTGAAAAAGCACTTTAGGGACAACCATCACCTGGCTGACTGAGAATCTCCATAGACATTTAGAACAAGCAAGACATTCTTGCTCTCTCACTAAAGCAGGAGCATGGCTTGCATTTACTTCTCCCATTTGGTGGTTGGTGGGTTTGTTTGTTTTTTTAGTTTTTGACATTCATCATGCATACTTGCATGAGCATAAATGCATCGTGTGCCACAGCTGCCTGTCACACACACTTGCGTGGTGCTTAGCCCCTATCAATGTCTTTCTCCTCAGTCTTAATTACAGGCATCCAAGTATTTAGCAGTCTTTATAGAAGTGAGAGGTAAGCCAATTAGACAAGCATGATCAAAATCAACAGGCCCATTTTCCTATTGTGAGAGCTCTCTGGTTAGCACTGATTTTTAAATGATGACATATGTATCATAGCCTAAGACAGAGTTCCCCAACCTTTCTGGGTTGGCAGCCCAGAGAAAGAAGGGGAGGTGGGAAAGAGGATGGTTTTGTGGGAGAGGCAGGTGAGCAACCATTACTCACACAAATAGAGCCATGAGCATGTGTGATGTTTGCACGAATGGGACCGCAACCACTCATGTGTGGGGCTGCAAGCACCTGTGACATGAGTGCAAGTGAAGGCCAGTTGTGAAAAGGCCATGGACTGGTAGTGGACCGTGGCCCACAGATTGGGGACCCCAGGCCTAGGAGGTGATATAGAAGTGGAGAGGGAGGACAGGTCTATACAGTTCTAAAGAAAGTCTAGATTCTTGAGAAGCAGAAGATCCTTTTTCCTCCACTGGCATCATTTCAGCAAGGAATAAATTGTCGCAATGAGATCCAAAAAGTTCAGTGGTGTTCAGAGCTACCAGAAGCAGTTTCTTCCAGATTTCAAGACTGATTAGGGACACTTTCACATAACCAAGTTTTCTGTTATTTATTCCCAAGATGGATATGAGCTCTTCTGTTTGGTTATAATTCTGTCATTCAACTTCCCTTCTTTGTAACTGTGTACAAGTAGTCATCAACTTATGTTCACAATTGAGCCCAAAATTTCTGTTACTAAGTGAGACATTGGTTAAGTGAGTTTTGTCCCCATTTTACATCCTTTCTTGCCACAGTTGTTAAGTGAATCACTGCAGTCACTAACTTAATGACACAGTTGTTAAGTGAATCTGGCTTCCCCATTGACTTTGGTTGTCAGAAGGTCGCAAAAGGCTTTGGAACACTACAACCATCATAAACACATGCCAGTTACCAAGTGTCTGAATTTTGATCACGTGAACGTGGGAATGCCACAATGGCTGTAAGTATGAAAAACAGTCCTAAGTCACTGTTTCAGGGCCGTTGTAACTTCAAATGGTCACTAAATGAATGGTTGTAAATGGAAGACTACCTGTACTGTAATCTAGTAAACCTAAGAGTGAAATTGACTAGAAACTCCCCTCTCAGAAGGCTTGCCTTTACTGCATTTATGCTTTTATATGGCTTGTCAGTATCAGAGAAAGGAATTGCCTTGAACTGGAAGTTCCATATCCATGGAAACCATGACTATATCAAAGATTGTTGTTCACTTGGAATCTCCTGGTCTTACTAGTTGATAATCAGGCAGCAAAATCAGGATTGCACTTATACACAGTGCAAAATACTTCAAGATTGATGCTAGTTTTTTTCCAGCATTATTTTGATTTGTTTTCCATCCATGGTTAAAGTTTTTGCTGATATTGGAGTGATGAGATAAAGATAGCATTGTATGAATTAGCTCCAGACTTATTAATTTCTTATCCTTTGCTCTGCTCCTCTCTTCCTGCTGAACTGTGGATTGTAAAAAGATTAGAAACATATAAACATATAAACTGCATATAAAGAAAACTTGTATAAAATGTTATGGATGGCATTCTCACCAACAAGATTGGCAAAGATGTTTAAAGACATGTCCGCTAAATGTTGGAATTGTAACCAGACACCTGGTTCATATTATCATAATGTGGTGGACAAGACCAAAGGCAAAAAAATATTGGACAAAAATACATAGTTGGTTGGAAAAAATGATAAAGCAGCATATAGATTTGAAACCAGAAATATTTTTGTCCAGCTACCAGAAAAGTATGACAAAAGGAATATATATTTGATTTTACATGTACTAACTGCAGCCAGAATTCTATTTGCAAAGCAATGGAAAAGCAAAGAAATCCCAACAGATGAGAGTGTAATTAAAGTATTAAAATGTGCAGAAATTGACAGATTAACGCTAACAATTAAGGAAAAAGAAGGAATTGGACATGGGATTTATTTTACCAATGGTTAGANTATTATTATTATTATTATATCAGTGTGATGAATATTATTGTAAACATTCTGATTATGATTTCCTAAAAATATTTGTACCCAGACAACACACTGTTTGATTGAAATTGAATTTTTACATGTTATACAAATAAAACAAATTTTAAAAAAGATTAGAAATATGTCCTTTAATTAACAGCCCACCACCCCAAAAGAATCCCAAAACAAAGCAATGTTTGGAGAAAGCTTTAAAAAAAAAGTAGCCTCAGATGATGCCACCGATGCCTGTTCGGCTTTATCTGATGAATCCACAAAAGCCAGCCTTCAGCTCAATTCCAGATGAATGTAACATGCATGAAGGGTTACAGATCGGGAAAAGGGAACCCATATTGGATACTTGTTTTGCATGGTTTTAGCTTGCATGGACAAAGCAACACTGGAACTGAATGGGCCACTTCAATCCTTTTTTTAAAAACTAATTCAACTGAAAGGATTCTTTTCTGGGGGAAATGCGAGAGACACAGAACTTTGTCCAGCTGGAAAAGAGTCTTCTTCACTGCCCCATCTCAGCGGAGCATGAGATGTCATTTGAAATATAAGAAACATAGTGGTTTTGCAGGACCCACCCTAACTACCATCCCTAATCCCAAGAAAGCCCCACGGCTGCTTTAAAAAGCTAACACAAAGGGAAGTCATCTTGATCAGAGACTAGGGGATGTAACTCTCTTCTTCTACAAATTCCTCTTTGACATGCAAATCCTCTACAGCCCATCTCCTCCCTCGGCACACTTCCTCCAACAGTATTCCCTGCCTTGCATCTGCCAGTTTGGCCCCATCAACCCCCTTGGGGAAGGTGTGGGGCAAGAATAAATGTTTGTTCTGCTCTGTCCCTTTAATGTAGAGCCAGCTGCTCTTCATCTCCCCGAGGGACTTACATCAGATGGCGGCAGGACAGACCCTGTGGGCAGTCCTCATTAATTGGTACTTTGGCAAAAATTAAGACTTAAAGTGGGGAAATGCGCCAGGGCAGCAGCTGGGAGGGTTGTGGGTCCATTTTAATGTATTACCTGTTGCCTCGCCTGCTTGACGTGACAGATTAGGCTGTTTATTTAGTACCCAGCTAAGTGCCCTGTGCACGGTGTACATGGTCCATTGAGGCAATCAAAACATGACAGAACAGGCTCAGACTATTCTTCTGAGTTTTAGACAGAGGAAAAAAGAGAACGCTTCCATTTACCCTGGAAGCTGTCGATCACATACCTGACACTTAATCCTGAAGAAGAATAAACACAGTGGTGTGGCACTTTAATGGGATGCTAAGTCCATCAGCTGGATTAACAGCATCCATCTGGAAAAAAGGCATCTTTACCACTTGGTTAAACCCCCTTGCATTTCTGCCAGGGATAAATTAGGTCCTCTTGTTTTGCTTATTTTAAGGTCCTTTCCCAATGGAAAATTCCTGGTTTCCTTTGGATATTGTCCACCTTATTATGCAAGTCACAAAAACATCATCTCACTTGGTTGAGGTTCTTGAAGAAGTGTGTTTCAAGGCTCCGACTAACCAATTCAAGCAAATCAGAACTTGGCTCCTTTAGAAAAATGAGTACATCATATTGGCAAAGCTTTAATGGAAAACCTAATCTAAATCTCTCCTGTGGTTTCAATATATTTAAACTAGGAAATAACCCCAAGTGTCACAGGTCACATTGGCCAGTTGGGTTAATTGGCGGGCTCTTCAGGCATTCCTTCCCCAACCTTATCTGATGACCTTGGTTTTCATGAGAAAGCTCTTTGTTGTGTCTAGTAATGCATTCCAAAGTCCTTCCCCCTTCCCCGTCTGTGTGGCAACTGAGGAACAAAAAGATGGCTGCAGCCAGGTCCAGTCTGAAGTTGACAGTTGGTTCTCCCCCACTAGTTAGTGAGGAGTATCTGGAAAATACCAAATGCAGATATGTTAATTTTCCCTTAGCCATCCATGCCACCACTCGGACTTCGCCCTTCCTCAGTTTCTTCCACAGCCAACAGAGCCACATTCCCACTCCCTGTCAGCTGTTCATCTTCTTCCTCGGATTCAGACTCCAACAGGAGCATGACAGGTGGAAAAGACTCAGGGAAGATCAGAGATAGAGAAGTTGGGGGAAGTGACCACTAACCCTAGCACTACCCCAGCTGGGGTCATGCTGCAGGCAAGTCACTCCGGTGAGGCAGCCCTTCCACTGGTGGCCAGTCTGAAGGTCCATGTGAAAAGGACCGAGAAGTCAGCGACATGGGAGGAAGGCCCTAGCCACTGAGCACCTTTACCAAGCAGAGGTGGGTGCCAGGCATAAATGGATGCCAAAGGCCACTGAAGTGGAATTTCCTCAGAGGTTCCTTAGGTTGCCGGAGACAATTTTGGTGTCCAGCAATGAAAAAGGACATTGAAACTTATGTAAAAAGATGTGTACCACACACAGCCATGAAAAAAGGACCTGGGAAACCCCCAGGATTGTTACAAGTGGCTGAATTGTCAAGACCCTGGGAGGAAATAGCAATGGACTTTATTGTGGAATTCCCAGAAAGTGGAGAAACACCATAATTTGGACAGTGATAGATCTTTTTTCCAAACAGGCTTGTTTTATCACCTGCTCTGGCCTCTGGCCCATGAACTGGCTAAGCTATTCCTGAAGCACATTTACTGACTGCGTGGAGTCCCAAAGAGGATCATATCTGATCAGGGAGTCCAGTTTACAGCTAAATTCTGGAGGAAGTTCATAAAGTCAATTGCGTCTTCCCAGGGTCTTAGCTCAGCTTTTTATCTGAATACTAATGGGACAGTAGAACATGTGAATGCAATGATAGAGCAATACTTGAGGTGCGATATAAACTACCAACAAACCAATTGGGCTGATTTGCTACTTTTCACTGAAGTGGCATTCAAAAAAATTTTGTTTTGCTCTTTTTATTTGTTATGCCAGTTCTTCTTTTTCCATTATGTTTAACTTATGCTTAATCATCTCCATTTGTTTTTTTTTTAGATTTACCTTTTGTGGGGGTTTTTTTTGTAACTCTGCTTCAAATCTTTTATATCCTTCTAAAGTCTTTTGGTATTGTTTCTTTTTCTTATTTTTCCTCGCTATATAAGTTATAGCTAATGCCCTATTATAAGCTTTTGCTGTGTCCCACACGTTTTGTAGTGAGGTCTCCTCTTTCCTGTTCTCTTTTTTTAAACATCCCATTTCTCTTTCCATCATCTGTATAAATTCTTTATCTTTTAGTATAGATTGATTTAAAGACCATCTTACTGTTCTCTTTTGTCCCTTCCAACTAATTTTAACTGGATTATGATTGGCCCATAGTTTTGTTCCTATTTCTATCTCTTGCACATTTGTATTTAGTTCCAAGGTCATCCAAATCATATCCATTCTAGACCAAGATTGATGTGTGTTTGAGTAAAATGTGTATTGGTTTTGCCCTGTGTTCATTTCTCTCCATGTATCTTGTATAGATAGTTCTTCTGTCATTTAAAAAAAAATTCTGGGTAGAATCTTTCTTGTTTTTTTGTTTCTTTTGCTACTTTTGTAGTCAAGTTTTGTATCAACTATTGCATTAAAATCTCTTTAAGAGACAAATATTTTCATACTCTGTTTCAAGTATCTTCTTATGAAGTTTTTAATAAAATTCTTCTTGTCTGTTATTCACTGCATAGATAGCAACTAAGAGTATCTGTTTTGAATTTGAGGTCACTTCCACCATCAAGATTCTCCCTTCTTTATCTTTAAATTTTTGATTAGCACTTATTATTCCTTCAATATATAACACCACCTCTCTCCTTTTTTTGTTGCGATAGTGAGAATAATTTCCCCAATTTAGGGTACTCCAATAATTTATTATGGTGTTTTTTTAATATATACTTCTTGTAGTGATATTATGTCTAATCTTAATCTTTGTAATTTTATGAATACTTTTTTTCTTTTCAAAGGGGAATTCAGTTCATTTATATTAACTGATAGCATATTTATTTCTTCTTGTATTGCTTCACTTATATCTAGGTCTTATGCTCCTAGTTGCTCTTATATCTCTGGGTTTTTTTGCTGTTGCTCCTTCTTGCTCTGCTCATACTTTTTTCGTCGCTTCACTTTCATCTTGAGTGCACTTTTCTTCTGTCATTGGCACTTCTTGTCCTTTACACACTGTTTCTCCCCTTGCTTCTTTTTTATTATTAAATATTTTTTTATTTTTAATATAATCATTCCATCTTCAGTTGAACAGTGTGTTGCCTGGATACAAATATCTATGTTAAACAATGATCAAAATTACAACATCCTTCATTAAATTAACATTGATTCTGCAGTCTTTAACATAATAATATCCCACATATTAATTCTACAATATTAACATAATAATATTCAACATACTAGTCATAATATTTACTTATCTCTTTTAATATATCTTCTTTATTTTGTTTCCCAATTTCTAACATCCATTTTTATTATTTAACCATTGGTAAAATAGATCCCATACCATATAGTATTCAGTTTGCTCTTTCTCCTTAATTGCCAGAGTTAAATCTATTCATTTCCACACATTCTAATATTTTCCTAATCACATTCTCATCTGTAGGTATCTCTTCACTCTTCCAATTTTGTGAAAATGCAATTCTAGCAGAGTTAATATATGAATAACTAAATATGCCTTTTCCTGACTGTATTTTTGGGGTAGAAATATTTCTGGTTTTAAATCAATCTGTTGTCGCAACACAACCAACAACACAGCCATCCAACCCGCTTA
>AZIM01004718.1:38584-51437 GCA_000516915.1 Ophiophagus hannah | reverse complement strand
AAATGAATGGTTGTAAGTCAAAGACTACCTATATTTCTATTTGATGTTGTTCTCCCTTTTCACATTCTTCTCTCAGTATTCTAGCTCTTTCCCCTTATTCTGTCTTCATCCAACAATCTACAGTATTTGCTTGCGGTTTTTGCTGAAAGGAGAGAGGATAACGTATGAGAATGTTTGTGCTTTTGTATGAAAGAGAGGCCTGTGTGCCTGAGTGGTTTCTGTCTGGATGTCATCATGGAATATCAATCTTTATGAAAAGAACGCCTTCTTTTACAAGCAATTCATTTTAATCACTGTTACTTAATTCAGTCTTGTATGTTTATGTGGCCTCTGCCCTAATTGGAGAATGATGTATAATAATTTGTTTACACTGCACAAAGGTTATGATAAATGACTTGTACATAATTTTATACATGAGGTTGCCCCAAAATACTAATATACAAGAAAACGTTTTCCAAGAAGACCCACTTAAAATAATAAATAGATGTTAGCATGCTGTGATTGTTGTCAACCCAGGTATGGTTATTGAGATTTTATCTCCATAGAGCTGAAAACATGGATCAGATGCTATTGGGCCATTTCTCTTCATTTCTCATGCTTTCCAAAAATACGAAGTCAAATTTTACTCTTATATGTAATGCCATCACTTTTAGTACAGGAGTAATATGTAAACAATGGATTAGTTTAAGCCAAAATAACACTTTACTGATTTGTTCAGTACTTGACTTCTGTTGTTGTTGTTGTTGTTTTGTTACTTAATTTGATGATGAAAACCAGTAGTTTGGTAAAGATTTTATTTTATAAAGCAGTTTTTAAGAACAGGGTTTAAGGGGCTGCGTAGGTTTTTTATTTTAAAATCTGAACAAGAAAAAAATTGTTTTTTTGCTTTGGTCAAATGTACCCAAAACAATTCCTTGAATACTGAAAACATTGTCTCTAGTTGTATTTTTCTTCTTTTTGTGCACAGACCTCATAATTTAATTAAAGGCTATAGAACAGTAGTTTCATGTGTCAACCAAGATCTTTTGCAATCTGGGACTGTTTTGCAGTTGCATTCCTATAATCCTGAAAATGTTTTCCTTTTTCCTGGTAAGGAAGTTAACTGCAGTGGAAACTTCTTGTTATCCATCTGCAATTGTTTAGGACATTGAATTAAACGAAAAAGCAAAACAAAATTGATGAATGGTTCTACCACTTATTGATGGGGAGAAAGTATGCAAGATAAATTCAACTTCTCCAGCTGCTTTTAGTGTTTTCCAGGAAGTGTTCTACAACTAGGACTTGGCATTCTGCTCCTTTTCACTATATTATTTGCTATAATCTTTTAATTTACTTTCCAGTGTAGCCTTTTACAGTATTCCACACATATATCTACAAGAAGAAACTAGAAATAATTATAACCAATATGATAAAGGAATATTGCACCTCCTTAATGTTGAATGTTATGCTTATGACAGAAGATTGACTGAAATATTTTTAAAATCATATTATTTATTTCCATCCACTCTGGTTCTCATATTGTAGCTACTTGATGATAAACATTCAAGTAAACAAGCTGTACTGTGGGGTGCATTAAAAAGATGTAAAACAGCCGCCCCTTGTAATAAATTGTCACATTTTTAATGAATTTGTGTTTTAAAAAAATGTAGTTTTAAAAATAAATTAATGAAGTTTCAAATGTTATCACCTGAAATTATTTTAAATTCATATATCTCCCTTCTAGTGGCTGAAAAAATATGATGCTATTGTTATTTGTATATTTGTAGATGAAAAATGTATTACTTTTTGTCCCTCATTAGAAACAAAAACAGGAAGGTTACTTTTGCTAGCTCAAGATGACTGACTTCCAAGAGGATTATCAAGTAAAAATTGTTTTAATGAATACTATACATTAGAGATGTCTAACCTTGGCAACTTTAAGATGTGTGGANCATGTCTCAAATATTGGAATATTTGAATTTATGTATAGAAGAAACATTAACCAAAAAAAATTTGTTTGACAAAATACAGTTTAATAATGCCCCTTTTTTTTGGCAATATAAGATATTAGTTCCACAAGGCAACACAGTAAAATGTGTCATCTACTTCCAGGCTCTTCAAAATTGAAGGAAATCGGGACCATAAATGAGGAGAAGACTGCAATAATTGGAATGAGACAGGACCAAAAGATTTTGACTTCCCAGGATAGCACATTATCTTCAATTAATCTTACAGATGACCAACTTGCCTCTGGGCTTTATGGTAATTCTGTTATACTATTGTTTGTTATGTAATTTTTTTAAAAAAGGTTGGTCATTTTCTAATTCTCATAGTATAGTTCTCAAGTGAAATGCTAAAAAGGTTAGATAATTCATGTAGAAAAATTGTAATTGGCCTGTGGAGAACTATGCTTATACTTGTGTGGTTTTAATATATTTCGTCTCTGTTCTCAAAGTAAAATATGCTGACTATAATTTATCATAATTTTGAAAAAAGGGTATATACACGGGATACAATCTAGTCTAATGTATCCCAATAACTTACGATGTGGGCTAGGAAATTAGTATGCATTTTGTTAATGAAACATATTTTAGGTATATGTATAGCTTCTTGCACCTTTGTTTTTGATTTATTGTATCTGCCTGCTTATCTTGTATACCATCTGTGCACAGTTTTGAACAGATATTTCAGTTGGCATTTAATTGCCTTTTCGTTATATGATTCAGGAATTCTTTTTTTTTTTTAAAGGTTTATATTGGTCAGAAAGTTGGATATGTAATTTATACTCAGGAATTATTTTAATAGTCTTGGGAACATGTTCAATCTCTACACTCAATTTTTAAAAATTCCATATGTGGCTATGAAAAAATCATTTAGTTTATTGCTAAAGACTAGATAGTCAGTTTGTTGTAGCAGAGTAGAAATTGGGAGAGTGTGAGTTCTAGTCCTGAAGCACAAAGTCACCTGGATAACTTACTCTCAGCCCTAGGAAGGAGCAGTGGCAATCATTTCTGACATTGGGCATACTGCAGATCCCATCAGCCACAGACAGTCAATTGGCAGGAACTAGAAGACAAGTTTTTTCTGCAGTAGCTCCTGCCTTATGGAATACTCTGCCCTGAGCAATTAGAATGGTCACAGCCCTGTTGGCTTTTTGCAAAGCTTTAAAAAGTTGCTGTGTACCTGGGCCTGATACTTGGAATGTATTAAGGGCCTAGTTACTTGGCTTTACCATTAGTTGATTAATTATCCCAGCTGCTGTTTCTACTTATTTGTTTTGTGGATAATTTTATTGTTTTAATGTTTTTAAATTGTTTTATAATTTTAGAATTGTAAGCCGCCCAGAGTCACTTGGTACTGTTGGGTGGCCATAGAAATGGAATGAATGAATAAATAAATAAATAAATTCTGCCAAAAAAACTGCAGGAACAAGCCAAGGCAGTCACCATGAGTCAGTACTGATTTGAACACTCCTTCCCCTAAAGAAAACCTTGCTAAAATTTAAAGGTACTAAATGAACATGTGAGTGGGGTGGAGGCTTGCACCATCCAAACTTCCAAAAGCTTGGCCAAGATGTTATCATATGTGGATTTCTATCCCTTGCATGAATAATGTATATAACAATGCTCAAAGGTGAAGATACAACTGGGATAGGCTTGACCATATGGTCCATATGTGGTCTATGGGAGGTCTGAACTCTCTGTCCATAAGTTTCTTGCGCATTTTAAATTTGTCATTGGCCAGAATAGCTTAACTTCAGCATATTGACAGTGTTGATACAAATCTTTGTTAACATAATTTCTGTACTCTTTTTGGTAGTATGTGCAAATGATGGTATGTTGAAGTCCATCATGAAGAAAAAAGATGGGAAAAAAGATGAGAATACAAAGAAGAATTTGCAGTTTGTGGGTATTAATGGAGGGTAAGACCTTACAGTTCTGAAATTAGATTTTGTTCTCTTTTCCAAGTCTATAGCAGTAAAATTATAGTCCTAAATTGATATTTGATCATAAAACTATGGTATCATAAATTATTTGCTCCAAGGCATATATTTCAGTGAAATTCTCAATATGTCTTGTGGGGAGAACAGTATATTTTCAGTCTATTTTCTCCCCACAAGACATGTTGAGATGATTCTTGATATCTTTATATGAACATAGTAGTTGCATAGTGGTAGTTTTAGTTTTCCTGATCTTCAGCAACAATATTTTGGAAGTGAAATGTTTTAATCATAGGTTTTTTTCAATTGAGATTTTTGAGAATTTCTTAAAATGAGATTATACTTCTCTTTATCCACCATTTCAACATCTCCCACCAGACAAGCTGTAGTTTTAAAAATAGAATTGATTTTCTCAAACAATTATTTTCTTCCAACATATAGAAGCAACTGAGAGATAAGAGATTATAATTTCTTTGAGAATTTTTTACACATCCCGGGAAAAAAAACTTTGCCTGATTATTTAATACTCAACACAAATCAGGTTTTCTTATTACTCATTTGATGAATGATTGTACTTCCATAACTCTTGTGTTCTATCAGCCAGCTTATTAACATCATTTTGATCCTTTGCCTGTTGAGGAAGGAACTTTGCCATTTATATAACTTTTAAAACACTGTGGAAAAAATGCCACAGATTTCCAGGTAATCCTCCAATTAAAACTATGAGCAAACTAGAGTTGGAAACCTAGTGTAGCCTTCCTGTAAAGACCCATGGAAGAGAAATATTTAGAAACTGTTTTAAAAACAAAAAGGGACAGAGGCATTCCTCAAGTCCTGGGGAAGGAGATAGTTTTAGGAAGAAACTTCTAACTCCTCCCTAACTCACTGAAATAGAAAAAAACAGGAAGAAAACATGGTCACACTTGCAAGNCAGTGTATCAGTAAGACCTACTTCTAGTCTTTTTTTGGAGTCTGTTTCTTGATCTGGACAAGCTCAAAGTGCTGACAATTCCCAAGGCTAGTATAATATGTAAAACACTAAGCTGGAGAAAGCTGGGATGTGGCAAACTAGTTGCTTTAATTCTGAATATGTATGTAATGATACATTAATAAAAAGCCATTTTATTTGCTAGGTATGAAACCACATCAAGTGATGATTCAAGTTCGGAAGAGAGTTCCTCATCAGAGTCTGATGATGAATGTGCCGGGAATGAGTATGTTCAGATTGAAAATTCAGGCATACTTGAAAGGGAACATAGATTAATCAGGAAAGATGTTAAATCTGTTCAAGAAGAAGAAATAATGCATGTTCAAGAGACTGAACCTGAGAATGTAGAAATCCATGAGAGGTATGAAATATTTTCTGCATAATGCAGAAATTAGTACATGTTTTAATTATTTAAAATTTGTCATAATACAGATAGCTCTTGACTTATGACCACAATTGAGCCTAAAATTTATGTTGTTAAGTGAGACGTTTGTTAAGTGAGTTTTAGCCCATTGTACATTTTTCCTTCCATGGTTGTTAAGTGAATCATTGCATTTTATAAGTTAGTAACACCGTTGTTAAGTGAATCTGGCTTCCCCATTGACTTTGCCTGTGTAAAGGTTGCAAAAGGTGATCACGTGACCTTGGGACACAGCAACAGTCTTAAGTATGAACCAGTTGCCAAGCATCTGAATTTTGATTACATGATGGGGATGCTGCAAAGGTCATAAATGTGAAAAATGGTCATAAGTAATTTTTTTCAGTGCTGTGGTAACTTTGAACGGTCAGTAAATGAACTGTTGTAATTTGAGGACTACTTGTAGTTCTCAATAGGCCTATATTTTAACTATTTTTTTTTTGGCTTAGCAAAGTTAAGTCCTGCATTCACAAAACAAAAGTTTGTTTCATAATTGCTTCATATTTTAATAGAAAAACAGCTACTGAAATGTGTTTATAAATACAAAATTTATATTATAAACACACCAAAAAAATACAAAGTTGAGAACTATCAGTAATCCTTTAACTTCACATAATGCACATAGAAGCCACTGCATTATCAGGAATATGGTGTATTTGAGAGCAGTAAAAACTCAAAAAAAAATTGAGATTGTTATTCTTGACTATTTTTCTTAAACAGAGAAATAATTTGTATTGTTGTAGAGTCAATATTTATCAGGCCAATGTTGAGGTTTAGTACATGCATTTACTAACTTATGTAATCAGCATAATTTGGGCTTGCCCAGACATCCCACCAAAAAGCTAAACTGTTCAGACTGTATTTTAGTTTATTGACCCTTAACCAGTCCATTAATGCAGCCTGGTGGTGGTTCAGAACTTAAATTCCCACTTGTGGATTTGATGAAAAGGAGAAATAATTAAATATAAATTGGTGCCCATTCTCTTTAAATATATGAATGATTTTGCTCAGTAGCGTCATGATAGAGTGTAGGATGAAATGGAAGGATGGGAATCCTGAAATGTAAATATCATGAGACAAAGCAAAAATTCCTTTGAAGCCACTAAGTTATGCTAGAGTGGCTATAAAGGTGTTCCTTTAGGGGTGGAAAAAAGTATCTTAATTCATCCAGTGTTGTTGAAAATATGATCTTCGAAAGATGAACATCTCCTGCCAGTTAGCTCATGCTAAGCTTACATAATTACAGCTTGACTGTCCTGAGGTAAGCCTTGCCAGAAGTTTACATTGTGATAAATAACTTTTGTAATATATATGTTAAGAAAGTACATTTTTCCTTATATCATAATAGGCCTGAATCCATATATCTTCACAAATCTTCTGCAGAATTTTGTATTGTTTAAAAAATATCAATGGGCAATATAATGATGGTTAAAAATAAAGAAAAATTTGCATGACATTGTTTTATATTGTTTGAAAGTTTGGGTTGGATGCTTTAGTACCACTGGTTAATACCTAGGCTAGAGAATGGACTGTCTCCTCATCTGTTCCTCAATAAGATGCATGTTGTGTTCTTGAAATAAAATCCATAAAAATTCACTGTTTCTTTCAAGAGAAGCTCCCATACACTTCTGCAGCCAAAGTAGATTGCACATTTTAGGAACTGGTAAAGAGTTTTTGCTAGGGTATATTTCCTCTAAATCAGGGGTCCCCACCCCTGGGCCACGAACTGCTACTGGTTCATGGCCTGTTAGTAACTGGGCTGCACAAGCGAGTGAAGCTTCATCTGTGCATGTGCACCATCTAAATAGCATGCAAGACCATTCTCCCCTGCCCCCAGGTCTGTGGAAACATTGTCTTCCATGAAACCAGTCCCTCATGCCAAAAAGGTTGGGGACTGCTGCTCTAAATTTAAAAAAATAAAATAAAATCTAAACATGCCTCTTGCTATCTTTTTTTTTCAGATATGAACTGAGTGAAAAGATGCTGTCAGCATGTCATTTTTTGAAAAACAGCATTGATGATCCAAAAGCCATGAGCAGCAAAGAAATAGTAAGTCTGAGTATTTTCTGTACTGCCATTAATCAAAAGGAAGAAGTTGCTGCTACTTATCAACAATGTCAATGAAAAAGCAGTATAAAAATCCTCAATCTTCATGTTACAAGATTTTATATTCCTGAATGGCTCATATAATTTATGAGTAGGGGAGAAGGCATGTATTCCTGGAGGTGGCAAATATGTTCTGTTTTATTTAAGCTTGTTTGTTCAAGAAAACCAACTGCTCCATCAATCTGAACCATAATGGACTAATGTATGGCATATTTCAGTGCCAAGACAAGCATTCAGGCTGAAATAAAGGTATTTAATCCCTCCAATTAGCATAGTGTGGGCTTATTTCTGTGGTGCTAATTTTAGCCTTCAATCCACTTGCCTTCATCAAATTTGTTATGCTGGTAGGTGGTACAGCCAAAATATATACTAAAAATGCATTGCACAGACTTGGCTAAAATCTCATTGCATTTAAAAGCAACAGTGTAATCCATTTAGTCATGCTCTTGATCTGGATGCTGCTAACAAGTGTAGATTAAAATTTAGGATAGGAAGTTAATGTTTCACTTGACTGTGAAAGTGTATCTGTGGTTTTGATGTGGAATGTGCTTCCTGTGTTACCAAAAATAAAAATACATAGTCTTTACATCTCTTCATTTTTGAAAGTGTGTTTGTGTTATGCAAAGAAATAGAGCTATTTGTTGAATTCTGTGTCTTCAAAGAATTCAAAATTAGGCATTGTCCTTCAACTGATTATATACCTTTAAACAAGAAACTGGTCTATATACAGAAAAAGAATTAAGTCCAATGATGTTTCAAGGCCATTTGCCGGGTCAAAACAAATACGTTTAATAGTTTTGAATTTGAGTATGAAGGAAATGGAATGAACTACTTTCTCACAAGTTATAAAACAGATTTGGTTCAATTTAATATCACTAGCAATAGTCAAACCATGATATATATCAAGATGCCAATATCTAGAACAAATTACGGTAGTCCTCTCCTTACAGCCACATGTTTAGTGACCATTCAAAGTTACAGCAGCCCTGGAAAAAATGATTATGACAACTTATCACACGACTGTTGCAGCAGCCTCATGGCCATGTGATCAAAATTAGGACGCTTGGCAACTGACTCATATTTATGATAGCTGCAGTGTCCCTCGGTCATGTATTTTTTGCAACCTTCTGACAGCCAATGTCCATGGAGAAGCCAGATTCACTTAACAAGTGTGGCAAGAAAAGTCATAAAATGGGCTAAAACTCACTTAACAACTGTCTTGTTTAGNNNNAGAAATTTTGGGCTCAATTGTGGTTATACGACCTGTATAAAGAGCCCTGTGGGCACTCTAAACATTTAATGAGATAATTTCAATTTCATTTCATACGGGCCCTGCCATAGCATGGGAATAACGCTAGGAAGAAGAAGAAGAGATAATTTCATGGATAAGATGTTAGAAAAGAGAAGATCTTATCCCTCTTTTTCCATTTGGTTTTTTCTTGTATATTACAACCAATATAATCACTGCAAAAACAATCTTTGCCATGTTGTGTGGGAATTAATTAATTCCAATATAGTTGGAAGGAACCAAATTTGAAATGCCTGATCTAGCCAGTAAAAAAATGTAGTGATTATGCACATAATAGAATGTGATGCTTTATTGATTAGCCAAGAGTCCATATAAGAACATAAAATACGAGATAATAAGACAATATATAACAGAGTAAAAGGCAAAGCTAATAGGAACTACAATTCATATTTCTGTTTCATCCCTTTAATTTACCCCAATCAGATCCATGTATGCAATTTATAGTTGTACAGAACTATTTTATGTGTTTATAATGGCAGCTTTTATTAGGATGTCATATAATTGGAAAAAATAGAATTTGGAAGACATCAGGAAGAATTAAATTGAGCAACTTGATAAAAATGAGAGGAAATACAACAGAAAATATATTAGAATACATGAAGATACTAGTACACTAATTTAAGGTTTATATGTTGCAGACATACCTTTTTAAGAAAATGTCTTTATATTTTATATTCACTATATTTAGTATTTTAGGGGTAGATCCTCCGGAAGAAAATCTTAACTATGTTGTCACCAACTGGGCACATAATCAAGCAATCAGTCAATACTGATGGTTAACTCTATATTTTTAACTATATAGATTTGTAGTGAAATATTTTTAAACAAACAGACATTATAACAAGCAAAAACAATTAAATACAGAACTTCAGTATACAAAAATCTATGGAAGTTTAGAGTAGGAATCCACATTTTTTGCCCATTTTCTATATTTGAAATTTGGAATATTCTTAGAAAAACTATAATTGCAGTCAGCAAACAAAAAACACCAGTGGAACACAAACAAAACATTGGGCGGCACCACTCACCATGGCTGTGTCTTGTCCCTGAGGAGAAAGTTGGGCACCTGGGCTTAGAATAATTTGTTTTTAATATAGGAAAAAAATGCTGGTTTTTCATGTACTTTATTTTCCCGGGGAAGGTAAAATAATTTATAAATGGAGCTTTGCTTTGAAGCTTTTTGTGTTTGATTTTGGCAGAGATTTTGTTTAAACACCATCCAGCATGAGTGGTTTCGTGTATCGAGCCAAAAATCAGCTATTGCTGCCATGGTTGGGGATTACATAACGACTTTTGAAGAGGCTTCTCCTGCAGTCCTTAGGCAAATCATCAACATGGCAGATGGAAATGGCAACACAGCTCTTCATTACAGTGTCTCCCATTCTAACTTTGAAATTGTGAAACTGCTTTTAGATGCAAGTAAGTTGGCTAGTCTGAATTTTGTGTGGTTCTTTGGATAAGTTGTATCTAGAACTAGCAGAATATTCTGCTCAGTTGGCCTCTAAATATAGGAGGTTTTAATAATAATTAATTTGTCATATATTCAAATGAATTACATTCATTTTGCATTTGAGCTGTTGTTCCTTTGGAAATCCTTTCTTTAATTGCTAAGAATTCTGTTCCTAACTACAGTACTTCTTTAGTGATGATAAGGTCCTTCAAAAAAATACCATTCTTTGACACCGCTAAGCCATTGAGTTAAATACATACAAATATGTCATTTCTGGAAGAAATGTGAAAAGCATTGTTAAAATATATATGTAAGGGTGTAGAATAAAGTGCAGTGGGTTTTTTTAATGTAAAGTTACATACTGTTGATTTGTTTATGAGATCTTCCCTACTAAGACTTCCCTGTGTACCTGAAATTCTGGCCAGAAACTGTTACTTGTGGCAGTTCATAGAATTTTAGAATAATTGCCTTTAAGTTTACTGTCTGTAGCCATTGCATAAACTGGGGCTTTGTGCCCTCTTTCCAGCCCTCCTAGCATGCAAACTATAAAGAGAGAGTTGTTCTCTCTACTTGGCCGAAGAACCATTCCTGTCTCTCTTTTCTCCTTTGCAAATTCTTCTGAATCATCTTCATTATGTAAGCAATTGCTATACTTGGAAAAGACTGCTCTGATAATAGTTGATTCAGTTCCTTTGCACAATTGTGTCTTCTGAGCTTTCAACTTTCTCAAGAGATTCTCTCATTGATCTTTTTGCAGATGTCTGTAATGTAAATCACCAGAACAAGGCTGGCTATACACCGATTATGCTGGCTGCCCTTGCAGCTGTAGAGGCTGAAAAAGACATGAAAATAGTGGAAGATCTCTTTGCCTGTGGAGATGTGAATGCAAAAGCTAGCCAGGTTGGTCTGCTGCTATCAATCTCAGTCATTCAGAGGCTGGAAGATGCTCCCCGGAAAAATAAAAGCCTTTCCTAACTTGCCACCACTGGTCATGCAGGGGGAAGGGGGCATTTGGGGGGGGATTGTGAGAGCTGGGGTGATACCTGCTTTAGGAAGGCTACAAGAGAAACAGAATCATCTTGCTTGTAAATACAATAATTCCATCATATCTTAAAAAAAAAAGATTTAGAGTAATTTCCCAACCTGTGCATTTTGTTGCCTGACATTGAAAGAAATCATACATTTCAACTATAGTTTTGGGGTGGGGGTGGGGGAATCTTTTGGCTTTACTTGCAATTTTCCTTTACCGTTTTCAGAGAAGATACGTAATGACTAAAATTAGTGAAAGTGTAGCTATGCAAATCCATGGCTGAATAAGATGTGCTTCATACATTTGTATTTATACTATTGGGAGATGTCCAAAACATTTCTCAAGGGGAAGACCAAGTAATGTCTTTTAGATAAGGTCCTCACAACGTATCCTGTCCAGAAAACCTTTTTTCACTGGAGGCCAGCACTGCACAAAGCATAGTACAATTTGAAACCTAAATCCTGATTGGTATCTGTGATTAATTTGGTTAATATTATCTAGAAAACGTCTATCTTCACTTTGAGTTTTTCTTTAAGAGTACATTTAGAAAGAAATCAAATGAATGGTCATCCATGAACATTATTAATATAAACTCTTTAAAATGCTGAGGAATGAATTGCCTTATAGGAAGCCTTAGAGGGAGAAATGGTTGCCAGTCCAGAACTGAGTAGAGTTTGTATGAAACCCTGATATTACATGTATTCTCTATAAGCTTGCATGACAGATCCACATTTAAGAATATGATGATCTTTAATTGGGTGTGCAAAAATATAGGTGCTGGTGTTCTCTGTTCAGTAGAATTATCTGTGAAATTCTGTTCGCAAAATGAGAGGGGTTCTCCTCTGGTTTTGGTTTTCCCCCCCACCATGCAGGCTGGTCAGACTGCTCTGATGCTTGCTGTGAGCCATGGGCGAATAGACATGGTGAAAGCTCTGTTGGCTTGTGGTGCAGATGTCAACATCCAAGATGATGAGGGCTCCACTGCTTTGATGTGCGCAAGTGAACATGGGCATGTGGAGATAGTCAAACTTTTGCTAGCTCAGCCTGGATGCAATGGTACCCTGGAAGACAATGTGAGTTGTTTCTTTATTATTTGCATTCCACCCTTATTTTGTACAGTTCAAGGCTGGGTACAAAATGCTCCTTACCTCCTACTTTTCCCACAGCAATAAAGTTTGTGTGGTGAGTTGGGTTGCAAGAACAGCAGCCAGTTTTCATATTAAGGGATAATTAGATAGAGCTCAAGATCTTCCAGTTGCTAGTCCTGTGTCTTAACCACCACATCACACTGGCTTTCAGTTGCCTCCACATACTGCCTTTATTTATTTATTTATTTATTTATTTATTTATTTATTTTATTAGGCTTGTATGCCGCCCTATCTCCCGAGGGACTCAGGGCAGCTCACAACATAAAATCAATACAAACACAATAAATTAATTAAAAACAAATTAAATTAAACAAGCCTAATGATACAAACAATAAAACCCTTAAATCTAAAAAAACTCCCCACACCCCATTTCAGTCCAGGCCGGCCTGTTGAAATAGCCACGTCTTTAGGTCACGGCGGAAAGAGCGGAGATCAGGAGCTAACCGGAGATCCAGGAGAAGTTGGTTCCATAGGGTGGGGGCTCC
>AZIM01004717.1:44516-58352 GCA_000516915.1 Ophiophagus hannah | reverse complement strand
GCTTTGTGGAGTTATCTATCTGCCTTTATACATTCAGTCAGTAATTATAGAGGACGGAATAGTAAAGGGATAGTTATATCTTTGAATTCCCAAGACAAGGATGATGCTTAACTGGACTCCCTCAGTATAAAGACCGTTAATTTGGACTCCTATAAGTTAATCAGTTTGCCTGTGAAGGACTGTGTCTCTGTGTCTCCCTTTGAGCAACTGAAGTTATACAGCCTGTTTGAATTATTGGGAAAATGTGTTAATTCCCAAGGCTTCAGTCAGAAAGGGACAATTATTGATTTCCTCTGCTCATCTGGAAGGAAGGCAAAGCAATAAAGAAGCCCCTTTAATTAGTTTACGACAGGATTTCTAAGCAACAAGGTCATAAAAATTCCTTGGATTTGGCTGTCTCCAGAGCAATGGGGCACATTCCCTCCCCCCTGAAGAGAGAAACCTAATGCCAGGAAGCAGTTTGCCTCTCTCTTTGCTGATAGAGCAAGAAGATTTTTTCCTTTACAGACAATTTAGAAAATAATTTAAAGGCCATTCTAAAGTCAAAGAATAACAGCCTACACTGCTCAGCAAAGAGAAATTATTTAACCACAGTGTTCATGCAGTGTACTAAAGTATTGCATCTCTTTAATGACCTTTCATCTCAGCCTAATTGGCTGCCATTCAACTAATAGCCTATAGCACCATCTGGTGGCAAGTAGAAAATTTCACAGGAAAATTCCAAACATATATATATTTTTTTTTACTAAACTTACACCAACCCTCGCCACCCAATTCAAGGGTCTAGCTCCACCTCGTGGCAAGTACTGAATTTACAAAAATTTCCTAAGTTTAACAACATCCTGCCGCTTTAACCCAAGGGTCCAGCATCACTGAGAGGTCTTCCAGACCTCGCAACGCACACCTCTAGTGGTCAACCAATGAATTTCATAGGAAAATTCTAATTTTATTCACTAGCTTGTAGCAACCCCTGGTAACTTAACCCAAGGTCCAGTCCACTAAGAGACCAATTTGCGCATTGCATCAGTGTTCTCCAGACCCGGCAAGCACCACTAACAGGCCAACTTGTGTACTACGCCAACGTCTTCCAGACCTCACAACGCACCCTCTAGTAGCCAACCAGTGAACTTTGTCAGCGTCTCCCAGACCTTGCAACACACACCTCTAGTGGTCAACCACTGAATTTTGCAGAATTTTCTCAATTCTGCCACGCACCTGCAGTGCCATCTACGTGGTCAAGTACTGAATTTAGCAGAAGTTCCTACATTTAGCTACCTGCTTGCAGCGCACCCTAGTGGAAAAAAGGGAAATGTATGGAAAACCACTAAATTTTCCAAAATTCACCNTTGCCAATTTGAAGCATGGCAACTTCTTCAACCATGACAGATGTCTCTGATGTACCAGAGGACTCGAACTCTCCACCCACCCTTAATATAAACATAGAGTCTGGTTCCCAAAACCCAGTTTTGGATGTCCAAACCTCCGGAGAAGCAGCAATGCCTTAGAAAACCTATGACCTCAGACAACATAGGAAGCTTACTGAACCCATGGACTCATTATTGAGGGAGGATTGGGACAAGCAGTATCGTTGTTATGTAGAATCATGGAAAGAACTGGAGAAGATCTGCGAAACTCCCAAATGCAAGCTGTCCCTTGGAAGAATCCGCACATTGCAGGACCTTCTCGCACGGTGGAGAGACAGCGAAGGTAAACTCAAGATCATCCAGGCGAGGCTGGGTGACCCAAAGCTCAAAGAACACATTCAATGCTTCAAGGAAGTAAACAAGGAACACGAAGACTGTGTTAAGGAAGGCAGGCAGCGCTAAATGATGCGCTACACCTGGAAGCAATGTCGGGGGAGAGGGCCACATCCGACATAGCCCCCCGATCACACATGGCTTCCTCCCTCCATCCCAAGCCAGCAAGATCTTGAGCAGGCTCCAACGTCTCATGGCAAATCTCTGCTGCTGGCTCTCACCATCCTTCCAGAGCATCCTCCCATCACAGCGACGCATCTAAGGCCTCCAAAGCAGCAAGTTACACCAACCAAGCTGCAGAAGCTGAAGTAGAAGCTGCAGTAGCAGACACAGATCTACTTGCAACAGAGGAGGTGACTCAGCAGAAGGAAGTGGTAGCAGCTCAAGCTGAAGCCCAGGCCAAACAACAGGCAGAAATGGCCAAAGCCCAGGCTGAACAACAGGCAGAAATGGCCAAACAACAGGCAGATATGGCCAAAGCCCAGGCCGAACAACAGGCAGCAATGGCCAAAGCTCAGGCCAAACTGGAGTTGGTCCAACAGCAAAGGGAGTTGGCAACAAAAACAGTGCAAGCCGCAGCATGGCAGAAGGTGGCCGACAACGCCTCCCTGAACTTCAACCTCGAAGAGTTGGGAGAAGAGAGCCCAGACAAATGGGTCAAGGCCTACGTGGATGAGCAGCATTCGCTATGAAATGAGTTGGTGGAACCGGCACAGTTAATTAGCAGTCTCCCAAAACCAGAGGATCACAGGAGAGAATCTCAACCTCAGACTCTACACGCTGATCAAAAAATTGACATCGTAAGACCTAAGACTCAAGATTCTTTTCCCACAGGCAAAAGAGTTCCTTCCACACCCTCCAGACAACTCTAACATAGATATATTGCAAAACGAACGCAGTACCCACACTGGCAGCCAGAGAGACTACCTGAATATGTGGTAACAGCTCATGACCTCCTCATAAAATACTCTGAGGATAACCATGAACCGTTCACCACACATGCCTTTGAGCCAGAACACCATGTCTATGAGGACGCTATGCCAATAGATTATCTACCATCACAGAACAGAAACAGAGAACGATGGGGAAGGCTGGACTTAGCAGCCAACGGTGTGTATAAATTTAACGACGGTAGCAGCCAACGGTGTGTATAAATTTAACGACAAGCCAGGCAGAGAATACTTACTGTTGAAGCGCATTTTCACAAGTACCATTCAGAAAGAAAAGCCGCATCTTGGCGAAGAGTTTAAATTTATGTTGGCGTGGCTAGGACCACAGTCCGCTGAAATAGTGAAAAATGCCTACTCAGCCATACTAAATGACCCAGGCACAGCTCTGAAACATTCATGGGCTGCTCTGGACCAAAGGTATGGTGACAGCACGATGATGGAATACTCTCTTGTAGGACAACTGGACGGCTTCCCACGTATCACCATCAATGAAATCTGAAGATATTTTCAAAGGCACTGATTTCTTTTTTTAAAGTTTTTTTATTTTTACAACAAAAACAAACATATAAAACCATATTTCAGTTCAACGGTGTGTCTGTTGGGTACATATATCCTGTGCACATAATGATATCATATATTTCTTACTTGTTTATATATATAACCATTCTAATCAATATTTTATCTCACATTGGTCAATTATTATATTATCATTAATATTTTAATTATTATCTTTCAAAAATATATTTCATCNTTACCTAAATTATATTCATTCTCTTGCTCAATCTAAATCAATTAATTGTAATATATTATTACACATTTCAGTTTCTTATTCTTCTGTCTAACCATTCATAAAATTAATTCCATATCGTATAATAATCTTTTTCTTCCTGATCTGTAATTGCCATTGTGAATCTACTCATTTCTGCACATTCAATTATTTTCTTAATAGTTTCCTCCTCTGTCGGAATTTTCTCTTTTTTCCAATTTTGTGCAAATACAATTCTAGCTGCTGTTAATATATTAATAATCAGATATGTTGTCTCTCTACTATAACCTTCAGGCAACATTCCCAATAAAAATATCTCTGGTTTTAAATCTATGTGTTGTTTTATCACTTTTTCCAACTACGTGCGTATTCTAGTCCAATATTTTTTACCGTCAATACATGTCCACCACATATGGTAGTATGATCCAGGTATTTGATGACATTTCTAGCATTTCTCTGGTTTCTCTTTGAACATCTTGGCTATTCTCGCTGGGGGTAAGAGCCACCTATAAAACATCTTATACAAGTTCTCTTTGTAGGCCGTTGACATAGTTAACTTGTAGTTTCTAGTCCATAGTGTCTGCCATTTGTCCAAGTCTATCCCATATCCAAAAATTTTCCCCCATGCAATCATTGTTTCTTTAACTTGCTTTTCCTCTAATTTCACTCCTAATAAATAACCATATAGTTTTTTTTATCATCTTCTCTTCGGTGCCTGTTAGGATTTTGTCTAATTCAGTTAGTTCCTTATAAAACCCAGACATCTTAGTATCTTTTTGATACCTTGAGTGTATTTGCAAATGTGAATACCAACCTATACTTATCCCTTGTTTCTCTAGTTCTTGCTTTATTTTGAGTTCACCCTTTTCATTTAAAATTTCCTCATATCTAATATGTTCCCTTTTGAAAATATTTGGATATGTAAATGCCTCTATTGTTGACAACCAGACTGGTATTTTCATATAGTGATATTCTCTTATTTTCTCCCATACTGTTGATAAGGTGACCCTGACACTATGTCTCCTAAAATATCCATATTTCATTGTACCATAGGAATGCATGCAACCCCAATTGCAAATCATGTCCTTCCAATGTTAACAGTCTAGCATCTTTCAATACAACCCATTCTTTTATCCACATCAATATTGCTGCCTGATAGCATATTTCCTAATTGGGCAGTCCAAAACCTCCTCTTACTCTTGCATCCTGCAACAATTTTATCTTGATTCTTGTCTTTTCCCTTGCCAAATGAATTTCAACATCATTTTATTTAAATCCTCAAAATATTTTTCCTCAATCTTATTGGAACCGTCTGGAACAAATACAATATTTTTGGCAATATGTTCATTTTGATTGTCGCTATTCTCCCTCTTAAGGATAATTGTAAATTTTTCCATTTTTCCAAACCTGTCACAATCTTTTGTTGTAATCTGTCATAGTTATCCTCTTTAAGAGTTCCACATCTAGCTGTCATTTGTATCCCTAAATATTTCACTTTGTTTGTGATTTGGATTTGTAGTTTATCCATTAATCTTTTCTTTTGTTTTTCTATCATATTTTTCATCAAAATTTTTGTTTTTTCCTTGTTTATTTTCAGTCCTGCAACTTCGCCATATTCTTCTATTTTTTCGATCAACTTAGGACCGGTTTCCATTGGTTCTTCTAATATAAAAACTAAATCATCTGCAAATGCTTGTAATCTATACTCTTCCTTTTTTATTTTCATTCCCTTTATTTCTTCATTTTTCCTGATGATTCTATTCAAACAACAGTGGGGATAGCAGGCAATCTTGCCTAGTTCCTTTCTGAATATTAATATTGTCTGTCAATTCTCCATTTATCATTACTCTTGCTATTTGCTTGTTATATATTGCCTTTATTGCCTTAGTAAATCTATCTCCAAAGCCCATCTCCTCCAATTGCAACAGCATAAATTGCCAATTCACTTTGTCAAAGGCTTTCTGTGCATCTAAGAAAACCAATGCCATTTGTTTCTCTGGGTGTGCTTCGTAGTATTCCAGTGTATTCAATATTTTTCTCATGTTATTTTTTATTTGTCTCTTAGGCAGAAATCCATTTTGGTCTGAGTGTATAAAATGATTTAAATATCTTTTAAGTCTTTCTGCCATTATTGAGGCAAACATTTTATAGTTAGCATTTAGCAAGGATATTGGTCTATAATTTTTTCTTTGTTGAGGATCAGTGTCTTCCTTTGGTATAACTATAACATATGCCTCTGTCCATGAGTCAGGTATTTTATTTCTTGTCAGGACTTTGTTCAATACTTCAAGCATTGTAGTAGAAATTGATTCCTGTATTGCCTTATAGAATTCTGCTGGTAGCCCATCCAGGCCAGGAGCTTTTCCAATATTTTGTCTGTTTATAGCTTCTGTCAGTTTCATCACTGTTATTTTCTCTCCTAACATAGTCTTTACTTCATCAGGTATTTTCAATAATTCTGCCTCTTGCAAGTATTGTTGAACTTTTCTTTCTGGTATTGCCTCCTGCTCATATAATACCTCTGCACTATTTTTTTCTTCTCTTCACTTCCACGGCATAACATGCCATTTTCATCTGTTAATTGTACTATTCTTTTGAATTCTTTTTCTTTTTTCAGTTTGTATGCTAACCATCTACCTGGTTTATTTGCATTTTCAAAAAAGTTCTGTTTAGCTCCCTTAATTTTTTGTGCCAGTTCTTCTTTCTCCATTAATCCCATTCTGTGTTTAGTTATATCCATTTGGTTTTTAATGTTTTATGTTGTGGGTTATGTTGTAATTCTTTCTCCAACTTCTTATAGTCTTCTTCTAAGATCTGTTGCGTTTGTCTCTTTTTAATATTCCTTCTTCTTGTATAAGTTATAATCACACCTCTGGTATACGCCTTCATGGTGTCCCATACATTTTGTAGTGAGGTTGCCTCTGGTTTATTTTCTTTGAAGAAGAAAGCCAATTCTTTCCCCATGTTATTGATAAATTCTTTTTCCTTCAAAATTGAATTATTCAAAGTCCATTTGACCTTTTCTTCTGTCCCTTCCATTTGACCCATATTGGATTATGGTCCACCCATGTACTTGTTTCAATATTAACTTCATGTATGTATGGAATTAAATCTGATGACATCCAAATCATATCTATTCTTGACCATGATAAATGTCTGTTAGAATAAAATGTATATTGTCTATTTTTGTTATTGAATTCTCTCCATGTATCTTTAATGCTTAATTCCTCCACCATCTTGAAAAAGGATTTCAGTAGTGTACATCTATTTTTTTTCTTAGTTTTCTGCATTTTATAGTCTAGTTCTGTGTCTACAATCGCATTGAAGTCTGCAAGAATACATATTTTATCGTATTCCAATTCAATTATTTTATTATGTAATTTCTTATAAAATTCATCTTGTTTGTTATTTGGTGCATATATTGCTATTAAAAGCATCTTTAAGTTGTTATCTGTTATTTCAACCATCAGTATTCTTCCTTCTTCAACTGTATAAATTAGTTTGGTTTTAATTGTGTTTTTAATGTATAGGGAAACTCCTCTCTTATTTTGTTGTGCCAATGATGTATATAAGTTGCCAATTCTGGGACAGTTCAACAGATATGCATGCTGTTTTTTGATATGCACTTCTTGTAAAGAAATTATGTCCATCTTCAGTTTTTCTAGTTTATGGAATGTCTTTTTCCTTTTAATAGCCGAATTTAGTCCATTTATATTTATAGAGATTAGTTTCTTTTCCTCTGCCATTATTTATACTTTATATGTAGGATTTATTGCTCTTGTTTATCTTTGTTCTCTTGGCTCTTTAATCTCCATACTACCACCTACTGCTCCTTCTTCTTGTCCTCTTCCTTCTCCTTTTTCCTTCTCCATTTCTTTTGTCATCTCTGCTTGTATTTTGAGTTCCTCTTCTCTTGCTCTCTCATCTCCAGCTCCTCTAAAGTATTCATCATAAAATAATTCTGCTCGATACTTCCGGTGATGTTGTGTCGTGGTGGTGCAGGGGAACTTCGCTCTGTTCCCTGTACTGAGATTTTCACTTCAGGTGGTCGATCGAGGCAGCGCTCGCTCCCAAAGGGACCAGCAGAGTGAGGGGAAACTCTGAGAGACAGCTTGGAAGGTTGCAGTTCCCAGCTGGACAAGGAAGAGAGCCCGAAGTTCAAAGTGAAAGAAGCCAGGCCTAGGGCAGACTCGGAGGCGTGATGAGCTGATAGAATAAGGAAGGAAGAGAGATGGCAGCACAGTAGCACAGGCGAGTTATCGATGCAATAGAGTCTGGAAATCGGTTGTGGAGCTGGGTCGGAAAGCAGCCTAAATCAAGAAAACTGCAGAATGGAAGGGGCAAGTGTGAAGAGTAGGCAACAGTGGCCTGTCTTTTTTTTAACCCTCTGGCTCTGGGAGCAGAGTGGCAGCTTGAGAGAGGAGTGATCAAAGGCGGAAAAATAAGACTAGACGAGAAGAAGAGGTGAGAAGGAAGCTTTTATGAGAAAAAACTGCCTTTTGTGACTGAGATTGTGTAAATCCAACTGTGAAAGAACTGAATTGATGAGTGTGGATGAATGACTGTGCAGATCGCAGGAGACCGCCGTTGTGAGAGAGAAGGAGACTGAAGAACTGAAAATAGAAACAAGCCTGACAAGTGATGATCAATAGAGAACTTGCACATATGAATTTACACTCCTAGATTAATATAAATTATTATTTATATCAAATTTTTATTTCTACTTATACTTACAATAACTACTTTCCTCTATTAATACATTATTATTAAATTTTATTTTATTAAATATTATTATTATTAAAGTTAACATCAAAAAACACCAAGCCAGAAGATGGCAAGTGGGATCTCATCGAAACATTGCCAAGATACTCTCANATATATATATATATATATATATATCAATAAGAAATTTAAGAAATTTAAGATAATAGCCAGACTTTTTTTCTTAGTAATATTATTGATATAACTTTTACATATATATAGATAACATTTCCACAGAATTTTATAGAATTGTATAGAGCACTAATAGAAGATATTTAAAAAACTTTATATAATTAAATAGTAAAGATTAGATTTATTTATATACTTGAAATACTTGAGTTAATAATTATTTATAATTATAGTATAAGATATATTATTATAGCACAAGAAAGTATTGATAATATTATTAATTGATAAGCTTTAAGTATTAATTGTCATTACAGTATTTATAGTATTTATTATTAACTTAGTATTATACTTACCATACTAGGCTGTATTTAAGACTTTAAATAATTGACTTTTCTACTTAACACATTGATAAATGAGTAAATATTAATTATTAGCATTAATTACTAACGAATAACTAATTATTAACTGATACCTTTATTTTTATAAGATCGACTTTTTAGATTTATTAACTATTTTATAGACTATTAAATTGAGAGAAAATCCCTATAGAGACTAAACAACTCGGATGGTAATCTGGGAAAATACCTATAAGATTATAGGAGAACAGCATAAGATTATTAGGGAGATGACTAGTGTTACAACTACCAAGACCAGGAAAAAGCCTACATCATCGGTATCGATATCTAGCCCAGCTACATCTAACCAGCAAACAATTGAAGGAATGCTGGCCCTGGAGAAATCGAATACCACACTTAGTACGCAGATGGTGCAAACCACTCTACTGACAATACAGAAAATGATGATCAAACTACAAGAAATGATGTTGAAGAACCACGTGGAGATCAAATCTGACATGGAAGTGATGAAAGCAGAACTAAAATCGGAGATGGGAGAAATGAAAGTAGAAATTCGTAATCTAGATGATAAAATAGGGTCCATCCAAGAAACAATTAAGAAAAACAAGGAGAGGATAAAAACAATTGAATTGCAAATGGAACAGACGGAGAAGAAACTAGAGGCAATGGATCAGAAGATTGCAGGACACAATAAAGAAATGGAAGAGTCCCTCATCCATCTCGAAATGAATCGAGCTTCATTTTTCTTAAGATTTCAAAATGTGGTAGAATCAAAAGAGGAAGACCTAACAATCCTGATGGCTGAATTGATGGCTGATACCCTACAAAGAGATAGACAAGAGATGATAAATGAGATTGATGACATCTATAGGGTGTATACCAGCTATGCCAGATGCCATAGACTCCCTAGAGAGGTCCATATAAGATTTGCAAAGAGGAAAGTAAGGGACATCGTTTATAAAATCATTAGAGAAGAACCAATAATGTACAAGGGAAAAGAAATAATCATATTAAAACAGATACCTAGGAGAGTACGCGAACAGCGGAAAGATTACCGATTTTTGGCCAGTCAACTAAATAAAAAGAATATTTTATTTTGATGGATTACCCCAGAAGGCATATTGCATTACATGGAACGATAAAAAAATAAAAATTGACAATCTGGGGAAAGCTCAGGACTTCTACAAACAGCTAGTTGGACCCAAAGAACATAATTACGTGATGTCTCACTTAACAATGAATTGTCTGTCCCAGTTTTGGTTGTAAGTTGCATTAAAATTTATTGTCATTCACAAATTAAGTCTGCTTTTGTTGCAGAGATCCCAGAAGATCCTCTTACTGCAGAAGAATATTATAATGATGCATTTGATTCCTGCTCGGAAACAAGTGAAGAATCAGATAGGGAACAGGAAGAAAAGAATGCGTCACAGACAGTATGTAGAATATATTCACAAGTATATTCACTCAAATAAATGCTGAATTAAAAGAACCACTTATATAGTGAACTTACACAAAATGAAAGATTATTAGAACTGGGGCCATGTAGTACTACATAGGTGACACTTTGAATCACACCTAAAAGCAAACCAATATTAAGTACAAAGCAGCATGGTTACCCAGATATACTATAGATGTTGCTTCAAGGGCAGCCCCATGCAAAGCATGTTATAGTAAGCCAGAGGAAGAATGACTAGGACATCAAAGCCTGAGAGCATGGTCATCCAAAGCTGAATAAGTCAAAAGTCTGGTGCTAAAGTCCTAGCCACAGTTGCAACCTGTTCATTGAGCAGAAATATTTAGATAGCCCCTCAGCTTGCAGATCACCTTTAAAGATTAGAGTTCAATTCTACTAGAGTAATAATGGTATTTTTCAGGAGTTGTTAGACCACAAACCCAAAGCCAACTTTTCTTCAGCCTATTCTCTTCCATCCAGATTCTGAATTTGTACTGCATTAGCTGTTTAGATTACAGCTGAAATATGTAATCAGGTTTTACCCAACTTTGGGCAAATACATTACTTTTTCTCGGTGCTGGAAGTAGAGGAGAGACTCCTGAAGCAAATGAGGGGGCACGCAATAATCCCTAATCAATGTTGTATCTTTCTGATATTTTGAATTGCAGTTTTTATCATTTCTTGACATTGCTGTGCTAATTTGGTCCAAACATCTATAGGATAACAAGTACCTATTTCTCTCGGGATCCAACAGTTTTTCAAATTATTGTCTAAATAATTTTATACTGAAACCCTTCTTTATTCCTTCTCTTGTGAAACACAACTACCTATTTTCTCCACTCACACTTCTCCCCAAATCTATATCTGCTTCTGTATTTTTGAATAAGGAACCACCTGAATTTTAATTCAGAATAAAATAGACTAAAGTCTATTTTAGTTATATCATTATTTGCCGGCCTATATATTTTCCATTTTCTGTGAAGTCATGAGAGCTAATTGATGATTGAATGAAGGTGTAGAAAGAGGAGAGAAAAAACACAGTAAATTACCAGTTCATTCAAAAATCCAGTCTACCAGCAAACAACACTGTAGAGATTTTAATTTTCAGGACAGTTTCTATGTATTATTTTAATATACCATTTCTATATAGTAATAAAATGAATTGAACTGAAACAAAATAGTTGCCAAATTAGTAAATAGATACGGAATATTATAAAATACAGCTATAGATATGGCCCCCCTCACCTACACATTAAGTTAAATCCACCTCTTGCCAGTTACCTTTTGGCATGGCTGGTGCACACAGATCCTCCGACTAAGCTAAGAGTGGCACCTCCTTCCTTTTGGTGTGAAGGATTACGACAGGGTGAGAAGTGGAAGTTCATTCTTCAAGAACTGGGGAGAAGGGGAGAAAGAGAGGAGAAGGTGGATGGGGGGGGTGATCGTGGCTGCCGCTGCTGTGCGAAAAGGACATGCCTTCCTTCTTTGCCATTTGCCCTCCGATGAGTTGATTTGATCCAGCTTTGGAGTGTTTTGCTCACAGCCTGCTCACTACTCACAGTCTTTGTAATTTCCAGTTTATTCCTTCCCAATTGTCCAAATTTTAAAGTTTTACTTATCTTTTATTCTTTTCTCTTCTTTCAATGAACATTTCAATAAAGTTTTATTTTTTATAGCTCAATTTGCCTCAAACATCTTCAGACAGCTCGGTAAATATTTCCAGGTCTCCCAATTGTCTGCAATGATAAAGTTAAGGTCAAATAGTTTCCAGCTATTATTTGTTTTATCTCCTTTCAGCACTTGCCTCCAAATTTCTCATATTGCAAGTAATCTTCTTCCTCCAGTAGATGGGTCTCCTGCCCCCAATTCCAACATTTAACAAAGTTTAAGTTAAAAAAGCTGACTGTCATCCATTCAGGGGAGTTAAAAATAAAGTTTAGAAAAGCAATGTCTCCCAATAGTCACTTATTCACAATGTTGTTCAACTATTTCCAGTCTTTCTCTAGTTTAAAACATCCTTTGAATATTTCTTTTGCATCTGAATCTTTAAACTTTAATCTTTCTCTTTAATTTTTAGTCTTTAATCCTCCTCCATAAATCTAATCATCGCTTTCTTACTATTTGAAGGTTATTTTTATAATTTTTAGTTTGGGTTATATCTTTGGTGTAAAGGTTAGAAGTTATCTCATCCAGTTTCACTGCTCTGTCTACACACTGCACCAGCACAAGAACTTAGTGTTTCGGTTGTCCCAGCTTGTGACAGACCAAAATGGCCGTCATCCCCACTCCTATTCAGGAGAGCTTTCTTTGGATAAGTGAGGAAATTGTGGTTTCCTCACGATCGATGAAGTGCCTCTCCTTTCTTTACCAACCCTCCAGGGTGGCTTAACCCCATAGGGTCTCCCAGCAAGCAGTTGCCAGCTGCATTTCATGGAGACCAGCGAGGCTCTGCTATTTTCTAGCTGTTGCTACCACAGTGTCAACCAGAAGTCAATTACAAGTCCATTTGTATTTAGTTATAAATTTAACTATGTTAAATTGCGTGTCTTTCAGTTATGAGTACTTAGGAACTGGAGTGGGATAACTTGCTGCAGCCAATAAGCCATGGCCAACTCACTATGATCAACTTGCCACAGCCATCTTGCCATGGTCAATTTACCATGGCCAACTCACCACAAGACAATTGAACAATTCAATTTAATTATTTATTTAAAATAATTAAAATGTTATTTTAATTTTTGTCATTCACATTTCTTTTGTCCCTCCTTTGGCATCCTTTCTTTAATTATTCTATTCTACCATTTCTTCAATATTAATATAACTCTTGCTCTGCGGCACATTGTCCCATGACAAATAGGCCATGACAAGTTGACTGCTGCGAGTTGTTCTAAATTCATTATGAACAGCCCTTCTGATTATGTTAATTTTTTTTTCTTAACTTGCATTACTGATCTTCAGTAACTTACTTGTAGCAATGTAATAATAAATGGAATTGTTTCCAATTTTCAGTATTTTTGTTGAAACAACTAATTGACTATCTTCTTTGCTTGACAGGACAGTGATATCGAAGCAATGATCCAATACATGGAGAATATTGTAGATATCAATTCTGGAGGTGAGATAGCATGTTCTTCAACGCTTAAGTTTGATTACAATACCAACAATTGGATATTCTTGGCTTGTTGCATAAAATGCTGAACCAACGTTTTGTGCATGGTAAAAGAAACTTGAATTTGTTTATCCTGATCCAGAAGTAAGTGCAACTGTCAGCCTAACAGAAAGACTCCTTACAAGTTTAATACATAGAAGTTTTTTTCTCCCTTGTTGCTTTACTTTTGATACGGTTGAGGAAAAGGAATTGACTTTTGGTTTAACCTTGTTCAACATAACTCATCAGCTGGGGATGGGTGAATAGAGAATGGGTAGAATCTACAAAGAAAAAGTATAGTTGATGGCGGAGATCTTATTTAATATCTTGACTTTCGGTCTGGCCAGTTTATTTCTCCTAACAATGCAGCAGAAACACATCTATTGTTTTAAAAGGACACACAAGATTCTACAAAAAAACCTCAACTATAATAAAGGTGATGCAAATCACCTTTTTTTTTGAAGCCTTAGAAGTGTCAAAGTGAAAAATTCAGCTTTGTTAATTAGAGGTGATAAA
>AZIM01004716.1:39357-52078 GCA_000516915.1 Ophiophagus hannah | reverse complement strand
TTCCTGCTTTCTAGCTAATCTAAATCATGCGGCACAGCTGACTGTCGCCCAGCTGAGCATTGGAATTTTTTTTTACTACCAGTTCAGCTGAACGGTTGCATTTTTTACTACCGGTTCGCGTGAACCGGGCCAAACCGGTAGAATACCACCACTGGTTCAAAGTTACAACGACACTGAAAAAAGTGACTTATGACCATTTGACACAGTTGCAACCTTTGCAGCATCCCCATGATCATGGGATCCAAATTCAGATGCTTGGCAACTGGCTCATGCTTATGACCACTGCTGTGTCCCAAGGTCACATGACCCCCTTTTGCGACCTTTTGACAAGCAAAGTCAATGGGGAAGTCGGTTCACTTAACACCCGGGTTTCTAACGTATCACCTGCACTTAACAACTGTGGCAAGAAAGGTCCACTTTAACAAATGTCTCACTAAACAACAAAAATTTGGGGCTCCCTTGTGGTTGTAAGTCGAGGACTACCTGTATGGTCAAAATTCTCAGCCATTGAACAGGCAACGCTGGGCAGAAAGAAACCCACACCCCTCATTTGCAAACAAGAACCACTTGCCGCAAAGTGTTTCTCAACTTGTGCAGACTTCAACTCCTAGAATTCCCTAGCCAGACATGCTGGTGCATGACCGCATCAGTATCACAATAAGCAAGCAGCCCTTGGAGCATTTGGTCCTACAAATAAGTCATCGTTTAAAAAAATATAAATACAACTGCACCACTGTCAGCCCTTCAAGGCAGTCCAGACAAGAAGCAACACTATCTCGAGTGTAAGATTACAAGAGCAGAATCTTGTGGAACTGAAAGTACCTTTCCCTTCCCTTATTTTAACTTTCCTCAAAACGGGAGAGGGTCACTTCTGATGCTTTCTCCATCTTCCACTTTCCTTCCCACATAAAAACAAAGGTTTCCCCTGTCCAGTTGTGTCTGACTCAAGTGGTTTTGCTCATCTCAGTTGCTTAGCAAAGGGAGTCACAGCATTGTCGACAGACACTTCCATGGTCTATTTATACTATACTATATGCCGAGGCAGACAGAATGCTGTTACTCTCCCACCAAGTGGTACCTATTTATCTACTTGCATGTGCAGGTATTCAATCTGCTAGGTAGGCAGGAGCTGGGAGCGGGGGCAAGTTAACAGCTGAGCCACTGCATCCCTTTGCTTCCTACATACCATTGCAATTACTACAATGTCCTTCATTTGGTTGAACAGGAAGATACTGCAGCTTAAAAAAAAAACCCAACAGGATCATTCTAGCATCAATGGTACTCTAAATCAATGTTTCTCGACCTCAGCAACTTTGAGATGGGGGTAGACTTCAGCTCCCATAATTCTTTAAAGTTGCTGAAGTTCAGAAACAATGTAGGGAAATTGTGGCCAGCTGTTTCTCTCGGCACATTATTTCATCTCACACTTTCTGCATCCAAATTACCGGAATTGGGGCTTGCCTGGCCTTGCCAGGGTATCCTCTTGCTGTTCCTCCTGCTCCTCTTCTGGCATTTCAAGAGCTTCTTGGGTAATGCTTAGAAGATGCCTCTGGCCTGGGCCAGAATCCGGTTCCAGCTTGGGCTGAGACACATCGGCAACTTTGCGCTCGGTGATGCTGGAGAGATTTAAAAACTGGAATCAGGTCTCAGCCTCCCAGATACTTTATACAGAATTATTCCTGGTCTACACAGTCTAGTGAACTGCCTCCAAACTACCATCCTTTTGTAAAAAATCAAGCTCAAGAATGGGCTGTAGTAGTAACTGGGTCACTCCAATTCTTCCTGAATCTGTCCCAACAGTGGGGACAAGATCATGTGAAGAAGAACAAGGTTGCCCAGGATTCTCATCACTATCAAGAAAGAGGTAGCATAGCAGAAAAAACAGGGTCTGTGGGTTGCAGCAGGGATGTGCAAGGATACAGAGGACCAAGCAAACTCTCATAAAGCCACAGATAAAACTGAGAAAATTGTGTACCACTTTAAAGGCTGAGCTTTTGGGGACCAGAGTCCATTTGCCCGAACATAAAGTGAGCAGGGGGAAGAAGCCAGAGAGGGACAATGAATTATTAGCATGGCTGAGGTATATTTTATTAAAAAATACAGACTTTAAATCTATAGCAGTGCTTTTCAATCCTGGGAAACTTTTTAGATGGGTAGATGTCAACTCTCAGAATTATTCCCTAGCAAAGCATGCAGACTCGGAAATTCTGGGAGCTGAAGTCCGCATATCTTAGTTACCAAGTTTGAAACACACTGGGTTTACAGACTCCAAAAGGCATGGAACAGCACTTCAACACATGATTCTCTAATGTGAGAAAAAATATTTTTAAAAGCAAAAAAATTAAGCAGCTTTTAATTTAGAAAATGAATGAAAATTAAAAAGCTTTAAAAAATGAACGAAAAATAAAAAGCTTAAAAAATCAGGCAGCAATATACTGTAGGCTGTAGGAGATGACTTCAACATTAACATAACATAACAACAGACTTCAACAGATAATTAGAACTGTAGAAAAAACAATTGTTATCAACCTGCCTTCCATTGAGGACCTGTATACTGCACAAATCAAAAAGAAGGATGTGAGATATCTACAGACCCCTCACCTCCTGGACATAAATTGTTTCAACTTCTACCCTCGAAACAATATTATAGAGCACTGCACACAGAACAACTAGACACAAGGACAGTTTTTCGGAGATTGCCATCACTCTGCTAAACAACTAATTCCCACAACACTGTCAAAGTATTTACTAAGACTGTATTACTATTCTTCTTCTCATCCTTCCTACTACCTATCTCCTTTTTTTGTGACTATAACCTTGTTGCTTGTATCTTTATGATTTATATTGTTTTATTTAGTTTCCTAATATGATTTATGTTGATTGCTTATTTAGTATCCTATGACTATCACTAAGAGTTGTATCTTACGATTCATGTTGAATGTATTTATGATGACTATGATCATGATTTATCATTTATATCTTTTATATACACTGAGAGCTTATGCACCGAAAACAAATTCCTTGGGTGCCCAATCACACTTGGCCAATAAAGAATTGAATGGAATTGGAATTGGAATGCTATTCTATTGTATTCTATTCTATTGCATTGTATTCTATTCAGCAGGGAGGGTTAAACACGTTATCAGTTTAGAGTCCTAAGGTTCCCACAAGAAACCAAAGTCCAGCTCCCATGAATTCTGTTGATGCTTTTGCTAGCACCAATTTGGCTTGACCATTAGTAGATCAGATTCTTGTATATAGGTAACATGATATAAACTGAATTGTATTCCTGTTCCTGGTTTCTTTTGCCTGACATGAATCTGATCTACTAATAGTCAAGCTGAATTGGCGCTAGATAAGGGTCAATGGAATTCATAGGGGGCTGGACTTAGGTCTCTTTGGGGAATCTCAGGACTCTAAACTTTAACCCCACCGTCATCTGTACTTGCCCATCTCCTATATAGCTCTATAGAAGTGAATTCAACAGACAGGCAACATTCTTCTCATAAGGTTCACACGAAAAGAAACCCTTTGGAGCCATTTTATTGAACGAATAGTAACACTGTCCATGCACACCTACAGCAGATGAAGCTGACTGTCCCTGCAATTCGACAACTTTAAAGGGCTTCCAGACAGAGAATGATAAGCAACACAATCTCACAACCCAAGCTGAGAATGGAACCCCCAAAAGTGCCAGGAAGTCTCACCTGACAGGCCCAAAATTGAAGGCTATGAAGAGCAGCACAACCATGACACAGATCACTTTTCGGTTCCCGGAGCCAAACTTCAGGTCACTGTTCTATATGGGAAGACAGGTGAATCATCAGGCATCACAACACACCACATTCAAAATTTACAGCTCCTTCTAATGGAATGGTCTGATTGAATGTTCTGGCTTCTCCCAACTACTGGCTGGAATGCTGAACCAGAGCAACTAATTGCTAAGTTATCCTGACTGATATTGTACCATCAAGTTGATATTGGCTCTTAGTGACCACATGGATAGATTTTCTCCAGGACAATCTGCCCCCAACCTAGTTTTTCAGGTCTTCCAATAGTGCACCTAAATTATCCTGCTAACAGCCATCAGAATTGGAGAAATGAAACCTGCCAGAACAAAAGGATTATACCAGCATTCTCAACAGGACCCTAAGGTCTCCAAATATACAGGATATATTTCAAAATATGAAGGCATCTAGGAACTCAATAGTAAAAGAATATTACTCTCTATATATCCTATATCAGTAGAAGAAAAAACGAGCAATTAGGTTACTGCACTCATATAATATTGAACAGTGATTAGTTTGGTTTGTGGATTAATGTACTGTATTAATTTTGTAAATGGTATTATTTTCAAGACGTCAAAAATATCAGTAATCCTCAATTTTTGGCCAGTTGCTTAGGGACTGGTTGAAGTTTACAATGGAGAAAAAAATACTTATGACCCAGATTCAAAGTTCTGACAAAACAAGCCCCATTCCCCCCCTCCCCCTTCACCTGATTACATATTGGACACTCAGCAACCAGCCTACATTACAGCCATTTGTAGCTTCCCATGGTCACGTGACCACAAGTTACCTCATAAATGATTTCCAGCAAAAAATGTCCACTGCGGACAATAGGTTCACTTAATGACTCTGTGGTAAATGGCTGCAGAGTCGCTTAACGATCACCTCCAAAAATGTTGTAAAATTGAGTCAGTCCTATGCTGACCTGGTTAATGACCAGCATGAGCTACAACTGTAATTCTGTGCTCACTTAGGACAGAGGTCCCTAACCCCCAGGCCACAGTTCTGAACCGGGCTGCAAAAGCGGTGAGTGCGTATGTGCATACGCAGCTCCACTTAAGCGAGTTGCAGGCCCTCTTGCTTGCATGCAAAGCTCCATTTCTGTGAGCTTGCGCAAATGGAGCTGTGCTGGTTCACGCATGCACCTGCTGCTCGCACAGAATCATTCCTTCTCATACACACACACACACACACACACNCACACACACACACACACACACACCAGGCCGCCTAGCTGGAAAGGATGGGGACCGCTGACTTAGGGTCGTAACTCGAGATCTACCTGTAAGGAAATCTCCCTAGCTCAGTGGAAAAGAAAGGTGGAAAATGAATCAAAATGGATTCTTCCAGAGATATATGGCTAGCTTGCTAATATTCTGAACCACAGCGTTTCAGCTGGGAGGTAGATATAAGCAAACATAGCAATCTTCTACTGCATACCCCATTTGAAAACTGAAAAGTTCTCAGCTACCATCCCCATGATGTGGGGGATAATCATGACAACGTGCTTTTTATAAGGAAGCCACAAGTCTCCTTCCTGGTGGAAGGGCTCACCTCGTCCAGGACACCATCTAGCCGGCGCCGAAGGATAGCATTCTCCCGCCGTAGCCGCTCATTCTCTGCAAGGGCCTCTCGCAGCCGGGATTCCAATCCTTGGAGGTATTCCTTCTTTTTTCGGCGGGACTGACAAGCCGATTCACGATTTTTTATCATCCGCTGCTGCCTTTTCAAGACCTTGATCTTAAACAAGTCAGTAAGGAAAGTAATATATTCATATCCATAGTATAAAAGAAAAGAAGGACACATTTTCTTTTCTGTGCTTGTTTTCTGAAATTCAGTTCTACATTTTGCATCAAACGTAGGTCACATAGAGCTCTTTGCATCCTGCAGAATCTCTGCTGAACTTTAGTTCAATATTCTGATTTGTTCACTAAGTAAAACTTATCCTGTTTATCTTATTTTCTCTCCTGCCACAACAATTAGCAACATGTACTGTAAATTTCCAAACTGTTGCTATTGTACTTATTGTTATGGAGATCGTTAAAATGTAGGAGATTAACAGAATCCCACAGCTATTCCTGCCTGTAAATCTGCCCATGTGGAGTCCTTGGTGATCAGTGAGCTTGGTTATTTGCAGACATTTCAGTACCTGACTAGGCAACATCATCAGCATCAGTGAGTGTAGGGTTTGCTTTCCTGATTTCTGTTTCAAGCAGAAAACAATATTCTAATCAAGGAACTGCCAAGGGGGAAAAAACACACCTCCACCAACATTGGTAGGGTGTGATAATGTTTATAAACCAACAACAAACTTCACTCCAACACTGATGATGTTACCAAACATCTGGAAGCAAACAAACCAAGCTCATAAAGCTCCAAGGACCTCACATTTCATCAGTGAGCTACAGAGATTCTCTTCTATTGGAATCTGCCCAGGATTTGATGTCACTGGAAGAGAAAACACTCTGGAACTAAGGATTTCAAACTTACATCAATCTCTTGGTTGCAGGGTCCTATCTGTGCTGGTGCAGGGATGATAGTTTTAGCTTCTGGCTTGGGGATTGAGGGGGCTGGTTTAGGTGAGAGAACCTCCTTCACCGGAGACTGAACCTTGATCAAACCAGACACTGGGAGATGCAGCAGCTCAGATTGGGAAATCACAACACTCTGTGCTGGAACTAAGGCAAAAAGAAAAAAAAAAGCCACAATCCTGCTTCACATACACCGTAATCTTCAGATAAGAAAACAAAAGTTCTTTCCTTAGAATGTCCTACCCTCTCCCCAAAGCAAAGAAGTCTGTGCATCATCCCATATGACGTTTCCAGTCTGTACACATTCAGCTACTGGAAACTGCTCCATTAATGTCCAAAAATAAAGTCCTCCTGGTCAGCTTACCTGAGATTCCAGGGTTGACGGTCTGCGATTGTGTTACAGGAACTGGCTGCAACAAGATGGTCTTACTGGAAGAGGTGGCTGGCTGTCCTGGGACAGAGGTCACCACAACAGGCTTTGGTTGAATGGGGGGTTTCCGACTAAGGATGCTCTCTGTTTTATTGGGAGCTGCTGGTTTCCCTAAAAGAGAATTGAGTAGTCAAAACAACCTGTAAGAATCTATTACACTCTTACTCAATTAATTGTACTGATGAAGCCACCTTGAGTTGGGAAAGACTCAGCTATTATCACCCTGAAGGAGGAAAAAAAACAGAACAGGAAATAAATGAGAGATCATATATTTATTGCTCCCTTTTTTCAATGACTTCAGTTCTGACACTAATTATGCCCGTATTATTTATCTACTTCAAATGAGGCCATTTGATAGCTTTCCTTTTAACGACAAAAAGGAAAGAAAGGAATGCACAAACTTATAAAAGAAATATTAAAAAGGAAACAAAATATATAAAATATATATGTACGGAGATATATAACATTTATCCAATCTGTTATCAGAAGTACTTAACACGGTAAGTAAAAAAAAGTCTTAATTGAAAATTAGATTTTTGCTAACAAATCATGAACATTCACTAACATTCCAACTAGTGTGGGTGAGGGGCTAACTGTTATGATTTAAATTATAAAAGCTGATATGCAAATACAAAATGCTGGTTTGGCTCAGAAAACTAAATTCAAGGCCAAGAACTGGAAGGGCAACACAGAATGTGAAAAACCTGTAGGGGACATCAAGGCTCACCTTGTACTGTAAGAAAGAACAGAACACAATGTTTCTTTCTATTTAAAGAAATGCGTTAACATTTGTACTTGTTTGCATGTCACTTCCTTTCTAAAAATAAATTAAGAGAAGCTTGGGGGGGGGAATCTTGAACTCAGTTTTTTGGAATAATATGGAAAGGATTTTCCTTTGACTTTTTCTTGGATGTCTTTCCCCATTTTTTTTCCTGATGGGCTTTACAGATCTGGAATATTTTCTGGCAGTTTCTCTTGTTCATGCAAAAGCAATTACCCAAACTCTTTCTAAACTGTTACAAATGGATGTCAGGGACATGGGCAATTCACATAATGGAGCTCACACAAAGTATCCATCAAGAGAAACATCATCTCCTCAAAGCTCTCATCCCCCACCCAGAAAGGAAAGCTAAAGAGAGGGGAGGATAAATAATATCTGGACAGAACATGCCAAGAGACAAAAAGAAAATGGCATATTGTCACTAACAAACAGGTTAGTTCGTTATACATTATTTACCTCCCAACCCACCCACCCATCTCCAATATTCAGGAAGATTTTTTTTTTAATGCACAGGACACTACAGCGCCAGAATTTGTGTCTTCTTCATTGATTATGAGCACCAATGCAAGCTTTGAAGTCTATCTATAGTTACTAAATTCAGCACAGAAGCAAGAAATAAATGCTTGCTGCTGCACAATTCTCCCCAACATACCTGTCTCGGAAGCTGGGACTACGTTTATGTGAACCGTTCCAAAGGGAGGTAAAAGGACATCTCCAAACATGCATGGAGGGGTTGGAGGATGCTCTGTCTTCACTCCAATCACATCACCTGGTCCAGCGACCTGAAAGAAAAATGAATGTCTCAACAGAAGCATTAAGTTTTCTCCATTCTGATGCCTCTCAAGCATCTGTTAAAAAAAAAAACTTCACTTTTTTAAGTAGGGCATTTATATGCTTTAGGGGATTGTTTTTATTTACTATTTCTGGCAATTTTTGATGACAACTAGTATCTCCAACTGTGTAAGGCCCAGACTCTCTCCCCTTCAGACAATAAGAATGAACTTTTGAAAACTGGGTATTTCAAAAGGGACTCTTTATTGAAAAAGGAAGATAGCCAGGCGAAATTCAAAGCAGGGTCTAATATGCCTCCAGGCATGCAGCTTAGATAAAGGGAGTTAGAACCCCTCCCCTTAGTCCGGTGTGGATTTCATCAATACAAAGAAGTAACATGTTAATTCTCCCCCCTCCCCTTTTTTTTTCTGGGAACGTAGTTGAGAAGAGCTTCCCAAGAAGTTTCTTTCGAAGCTGGAATTTTTTATGGCCCCTATGACAAGTTTCCAGGAATCTGGGCTCCAGTCCCCAGTTGTAAAATCGTGTGCAGGTTATACAGATTCAGTACAAGAATTAAGATATTCAGGTTACATCAAAAAGGATTACTTGTATCAAACCCCCTCCCCCCTTTCTGCTTCCATTGAAAAATGGCAGATACACGGATCTGACAAACTGGTTATATGGAGTAAAGGAGGACATTCTTCGCTATCATGGGGCCTTGTAAAATAAATAAATGGAGGTACTTGGACTTTATAACTGCTCGTTTAGCAACCATTTTCAGTGGCACTGAAAACAGTGTCCGGGGCTCATGAAATCAAAATTCGGTTCTTGGCAACTGGCATGTACAGTATTTGCAATAGTTGCAAGCATCCCCAGGTCATGCGTACCCAGACTGCAATCGTCCCAACCAGCTTCCAGCAAGCAAAGTCAATGGGGAAAGGATTCATTTCACTGCAATGATTTGAACAATATGACAAAAAAAAGGTCATAAAATCAGTTCAGCTCACTTAACTGTCTTGCTTAGCAATGGAAATTCTGGCCCCAATTGTGGTCGTTCATTGTCAACTACCTTTATGTGTGTTATCATTTAGGCACTGGGGTTGTCTACAAAGAGGTCTCTGAGAAGACCTACCTGCTCTGAGAGTTCGGCAGAAGAGGAGCCTGCCACAGAAGAATCGGAGGAGGCCACAGATGAATCGGAGCAATGAGATGAGGCAGGGGAGACTGGCTCAGACTTTACTTGCAACTCTAAAAAAAATGAGAATGACTTAAGACACTTTCAACACCAGCCTGCTGATCCAAGACAAAAGGAAACTGATTGTTAAGTACTCCCTCTTTGAATCTCACACCCATTATCGAATAGAATAGAATAGAATAGAATAGNAATAGAATAGAATAGAATAGAATTAGGGAACGGAACAAGAACAATAGAATTCTTTACTGGCCAAGTGTGATTGGCTCTCTGGGTACATACAAGCAATGTGATAAATCATGATCATAGTCCTCATAAAAATACATCCATCATAAATAATCAACATAAATCATACTAGGATACTAAACAAAACAATATAAATCATCAGATGGAAGCCTGTCCTCCCCACCTGCAATTTCTACCGCCAGCCCTAAGTGCTGAATCCCAAGGAAGCCATCTTTGTGGGCCTCTAATCCCATTCAGCTTCAACTACCATGCCACCAATTCCCTCCATCTGGGCCAGCAGATGAAGTAGATCTCTCATTCTTGTCACCTGAAAGGCTCTATAACTCTCTGAAGGCATGATGAGGCAGCTATACTTCCTGCTTATAACACCTAAAGGAAAAGGAAAACTCTACAACAGCAAACCCAAATAAGAGAAACTGTCAGACTTCCTGCTTTGTTTCACCCAGAACTGAAGAGTTAATCAGGTCCAAAAACTGTCTTCTCCCCAGTGCCATGGTCATTTCCCCCCTCTATGAACAATAAACGAATGATTATCCATAGATTCACATTTCTTCTGTCTTGATTAAAATATCAAGGTATGGAAGAAACTAACAAGTAACTTTGTGATCAGAAATTAATCACTCTGGTGATTTGCTAATACTACAACTATGTGCTGCTACCTACCACAACTAGTGTCTTCAATAGACCTTGTCCAACCAATCCTTTTCCAGAACAGTTCCTATCACTCCTAAATACCTGATTTTGCAGCTTAACTGTGCCACTTAAAGAACAGTTAGGAACGTGCCTCTGTAGATTTGCACTAATAATTAAATTTGGATAGGTACAGAATTCTAATTAAGGGGAAAATGGCTTGCAGTTCACGGACTTTTAACTGGTTCTGCAGCATATCTACTTATTAAGCAATATATCGCTGCCAAGATAATACCCAGACAACAGGATAAACTGTCAAGTCACACGTTGCATGCAACTTTCAGCCTCAATCAAATAGGAAGTCAGAAATGGGGAGGTGGGGAGAGGACAGGAAAGAGGAAAAAGGAAGTGACCCTCTTATCTCCTCTGTTCTGCCTTCAAGAAGGAATTCAATTGTCAATCAGTTAGAAAAGCTTGCTCCAGTTTTTTCATGCAGGACAGACACAAACTTTGCTCATTAAACTCTGACTGCACAAAACTACTCCCAGACAAATTTCTGCACAACCCAAATGAATTCTAGGAAGGAGAAATAAAAGCTATTTGCTGGATCAGATCAAAGGCTCATGAGGGCAATGATCAGCTAGGTGCTTCTGGGAAAGCAGCAGGCCACAAAGGCAAAATTCTTTTTTCTCCCACTCAAAATAATTTTGCTACTAAATATAGATACCTTGTCCATCACTGTCTACTCCTGCTGTCAATGACTCATCAAAGACTTCCTAAAGGTGTATTTTTAAACAGGAGGTACTAGAGATAAAATCTAGGATCTCTAACATGTGAAATACTTGTCTCTAACCTGTTTGCCAAATAGCAGCGAGTAGGCAGGTTATACATACATTTGTATTAAGCTGAGATGGTAGGATAGCCTAATGTAAATCTCTTACTTATGAATATCCTCTTCCTCTTATCATTTCCAGAATGATACCATCTTAATTTTTTTGCAGAAAACACAATCTTCACAATCTTCCAACAGCTTAAAAATTAATGGTCTTATAAAAATGTTTCTAAATCACGGGCCACTTAATCAGACTCACCAAATCCCACACAGTAGCCTCAGTTCTACAACAGGTTCTTGATAACCTGCCTACCCTGCAGCTTCATGAAAATACTCACCTGGGAATAGAGATTCTTGCAAAGGATCCCAAGGTGGGTCTGGAGGCATAGTTTCCATGTCCAGATCAAACCCATCACCAAACTGTTGGAATAGAAAGGAAGATATAGAAATTAAAGCTTTTCATCTATGAGAAACAATACGTCTGACTCCTTCTATCTAAGGAACAGAGTGTAATGGCAATGAATGGATGTGTAACTGAGGAGGTATACAGGTAGTCCTTGATTTACAATAGTTCATTTAGTGACTGTTCAGTTACAATGTCACTGAAAAAAGTGACTTAAGACTATTTTCACACTTATGATCATTGTAGCATCCCCATGGTCACATAATCAAAATTCAGACAGTTGGCAACTGACTCATATTTATGACGGTTGCAGTGTCCCGGGATCATGTGATCACCGTTTGCGACCTTCTGACAAGTGAAGTCAATGGGCAAACCAGATTCACTTAACAGCCATGTTACTAACTTAACAACTGCAATGATAACTTAACAACTGCAGCAAGGTTGTAAAATGGTGTAAAATTCCCTTAACAAATGTCTCACTTAGCATCATAAATTTTGGGCTCAACTGTGGTCATACATCGAGGACTACTGTAGTTTGGAGTTCCAGTTCAATAAGACTTTCAGGGCTAGAGATAACATTCTGGGAAATGAAATCCAAAATTGTACACATGGCATGCCAGCCATTATAAGCTGAGAATATAATCACCATCACACATCTTCCAGGCCACATTTTAATTCACACATTTTAATGTATAAGCCACATTAGAACAAACAAAAAAGCCCAAGTGGCAGGGATGGGAGTGATCAAGATGCTAAAGTCTATTGAATTCAATTTTTTATAAAGTTATAGAGAGAGGAAGAGCAAGAAAGACTTTGAATTGCCGAGAAGTGTGTCCTGCCACAGAGGCATACTGGAAAGCAAAAAATATTCTTCTAAAAGCAAAGGTATTCTCACCGCAGAACTGATACCATTACTGTCCATAATGCTGTGTTCAAGACAAGGGAAAAGTTCAGCTGCCATATCTCCATCATTATCCAAGCAGCTGTAAAGACCTGCATCTGGAGGGAGAGCAGCAAAATGCAATTGAATGAGGAATTAGCTGACTCAACCATGGGTTATCTCTAAATAATGATAACCAAACAACTGCTTATCTTTTCTTTTATGTACACTGAGAGC
>AZIM01004714.1:51899-68958 GCA_000516915.1 Ophiophagus hannah | reverse complement strand
AATTTCATAGGCTCAGTACTGGAAGGAAAACTCCGTACCACCTGAACGCTTAATAATAAAAAAAAAATATGTTAGAGTGTGTGGAAATGGATAAATTAACTATGGCATTAAAAGGGAAAACAGACACAGAATACAATGCAGTATGGGAAACATGGTTTATTTGGATTGATAATAGATATAAGAATAGAAAATGTAAATAATGTATATAATAAATAAGAGGGTATGAAAGTATTGTGTATTGTAAGTTTTGATAGGACACATAAATGTATATATAATATCACAGCGCTGTTTAATAACTATTGGTATTATGTATAAATGGAAAAAAACCTCAATAAAGCATTATTTAAAAAAATATCAATCAAGTGACCCTGGGGATGCTGCAACAGTTGTAAAATGTGGAAAATGGTCATAAAGTCACTTTTTTCCAGGGCCGTTGCAAGCTTTGAAGCGGACTGTTGTAGGTCGAGGACTGCCTGTACGTTAGAGGGGGTTAAAGTGGAGACCCGAACTCTTACAGAATAGAATACAGAATAACAGAGTTGGAAGGGTTCTGGGAGGTCTTATTATAGTCCAACCTACCTGCTCAAGCCGGAGACCCTATAATTCATGGTTTGGTCTTCAAGCTCTGAATAAAAACCTACCCAAAGCCTTGGTGGAATGAGAGACGCCTTTTATCATCTTCCCCCTAGTTGTTAACGCTAGGTCAGTACCAGGTGGTCCTTGACTTATGATCTCAGTGGAGCCCAAAGTTTCTGTTGAGAAATCGGTTAAGGGAGGTTTGCCCCATTTTACGACTTTTCTTTATATGTTAGGGCAGTGATGGCTAACCTTTTCATCCTTGTGTGCCTGGTAGCCATAATGCACTGCATGCGCGTCCCCTGTGCATGCATGCCTGATCCCTGTGCGTGCTGCGCGTCTCTGCACATACTTGCAATTTCCTGTGCTCCGTGCCTCTGCGCATGCAAACCCCCCCATGTGCACTTGCGTACCTCTGCACGTGCCTCATGTATACGCCCTGCCCCCGCGCATGCGTGGCAGATACACCAACAATCAGCTGGCTGGCGGGAAGTGCGTGCACTTACGCAGTTGACCTAATCTGTGGTGATGGCTAGTGTGCCAGGAGAAATGGCTCTGCGTGCCACTTCTGACACACGTGCCATAGGTTCCCCATCATGGCATTTGGGTGTAAGTAGATACATATGTATGTATATAGCGTTTCTATTGGTGTCTAATGTATGTGTACACTTTTGAGACCAGGTAACAGAATTTCATTTTCAATGGGTGCCAGTGTGCCCAAAGGAAAAAAAATGACAGTTATCTTATCTTGCCACGTTTGTTAAGTTAGTTAACCCAGTTTTTAAGTGAATCTGGCTTCTCCAATGACTTTGCTTGTCAGAAGGACACAAAAGGGGATCGTGTGACCCCGGGACACTTCAACTGTCATAAATAGGTGTCAATTGTCAAGCATCTGAATGTAAATCACATGACCATGGGGATGCTGCAGCGGTCATAAGTGTGAAAAATGATCATAAGTCACTTTTTTCAGGGCAGTTGTAACTTTGAACGGTCACGAAATGAATAGTTGTAAGTCGAGGACTACCTGTATCTGGTGTTTTGTAAGATCTGGTAAAACCGAGATGCCGCAGAGGGTGTGTGGTGGAGTCGTTTTTGAAAAACAGGTCTCTCGTGAGAGCAAGGAAAATATATAATAGTTTACATAGTCAGTCTTCTGGCATTGATTAACATAAAGATAGTTCCCCCCTGCCATCACTCTGCTGAACACTTAACTCCCACAGCACTGTCTTATTTCTCATCTTTCCCGCCATCTTCTTCTATTGCTTTCTTATGATTTATCAGTTATTTGTAACTTTTGATTAATTATTGTAACTATGATTTATGACCTATGACCTATTACTTACTATTTATATGTACACTATAGTTTATGCACCGGAGACAAATTCCTTGTGTCTGATTGCACTTGGCCAATAAAGAATTCTATTCTATTGATGGGAAGTAAGGCATGTTTGATTTTTTTTTTACAATACTGTAGAAGATGAGGAATGGAGATGGAAAAAATGTGGTGCAAGATTGCATTGTAGACCCAAGTTTGAAGGAAGGCAGGTCTTCAAAGTATAGTTTAAGAGTCTTGTCTTGCCCAAACTTTAATGGGGGAAATCAGAGAAAAGTATTATTGGGAATAAAAAAACTTTAATTTCTTAATAAGTTTCAGATTTTTTCCCTCAAACTTCATGTTTGCTCTTTTTTCTCCATCTCTTCTTTTGAATTACTGAAATCTAACATAAAATACTGCAATTAGAAGTTGCTGAATCTTTTATCTGTTCCTCTCCTCCACTTTGCAATTTGCAATTTATTCAAGTGCATTTGATGCACAAATGCTAGAGAACTGTTAGTTTGCATAGGACTTACATTTTTCATATTTCTTGTAGGAGACTCCATTTTGGAGTACAGGTAATCCTTGACTTAAAACCAGTCACTTAACAACCATTCAAAGTTACAACAGACACCCCCCTCCCCCCAAAAGATACTTACAACCTGGATTCGAAATTCCAATGCTCTCCCTCTCCCTACAGTAATGAGACCACATTTGGAGAACTCAGCAACCAGTCCACATTTATGACCATGTTCCCTGCGGTCATGTGATTACTATTTATGATGTTTTTTGCTGGAAACTGACATTTACTTCTAGTTTTCAGCAAAAAAAAAAGTCCATTACAGACAACAGGTTTGCTGAACAACGGCTGCACCAGCTTAAAGATTGCCACAAAAAAAATGTAGAATCATGTCAATCACATAGGTGTCTTGACTGATGACTGTCGTGACATACGATGAAAATTCCAGGCTCCATTATCATCATAAGTCGAATACTAACTGTACTCTTCCGTAGTATATTAAATATTGTATTACAACCTGAAGGCAAAAGATCCTTTGCTATGTGCTATCTTGAAATCCTGGGAAAAAAACGTGTTTGGTTTAAGAAATTGCAGATAAGTGCTATGTTGGTGTAGACTACCACTTTGCTATTGTATACAAAAACATTTCATATAGTTAGTGAAGACTTATATGGTAGATTACAGGATCTAATTTACCTGGGCTGCTACAGAAAAAGCTCAGTATAGGGTCAGACTGGGCTAGTATTTGAGTAGAGACCATTACAAATCTCAGAGTTGTAGATTAAAAAGTTTTTAAAAATGTGAAAGAAGGCAATACAGAAGTCTTCTGTATTGCTGTATCTGTCCCATGTTGAATTTGTCTTGAAGGAAACTTTACTTAAACAGGATTTGAGTCATTTTGTTTAAAATTCAGAGTATATTCTACATATACCCATGTACATTTGCATTCAAATTGTACACTGTGTGCAAAGCCTTAAGAGTGACCGTTTGATTTGTCTGATTGTTTAGTTCAGGCCAAGGGAATATCAGATTATACACTACTACTATGATTGTAGGTTGAATTCTTTTTTGGATTTTTGGAATGTTGTATATGTTCATTGCCTGGACTTATTTGTAAAAATAATAAAAGCAGGATATAAAGAAAAGAAAAAAACAAACAAGAAACCACATTGTCTGGGTCAGTAAGGAAATTCAGCTAATTATGACTAAGGAAGCATATAAAGCATTCAAACAACGTAATGATGACATGTCAGGTGAATGCTTGGAATATATAGGAACAGCAATATTATAGCTAAATGTAAAAACTTAATGCTTCTGTTAATCACAGCCCTGACCTACTCATGTAATAACAAGTTTGACCTTTTTTCTAAGGCATGAAGAATTCCCTTTAATATATAGTTTGTAAATAGGACATGCTTGGTTAGTTCATGATTGCCCTTATTATATGGAATATAATGTATAAGTTGCTCTGTTTTTTTCTTTTAACATGGGCTCATTTCTTGTAGCTTTATATTGTTCCTCATGATCCTTAGCTGAAACACTTTCAGGATATTAGTGTAAGAAATAGTGCAAAATTATAGATTTAGTGTGGATTGTTTGAAATTATTCTGGAAAATGACATTTAAATTATTGGTTTAAATCATATTTCCAGTAATTGACAGCTATTACAAATAAAGTACAATATTTTGCAACTAAACATGCTTTTCATAATATCTAGGAGCATAGTAAAATATTGTAAGCAGCCCATTAACCTGTTGCATTGTGTAAAATATTAGTGGAAGTGAGTTTGCGGGATTACCTTAACATGATTTTCTTTTTTGCTGGGTATATATTCAGTGACTAGTAAAGTATATCCTTATCTAGATTATTTATTAAAAGTATAGAAAAATACATGATTGATATACAGTATGATATTTTATATGAGAGTTCAGTTCTTAGGGAATGATAACACTGAAAACAATAATAAAAATGTGAGTAATACATTCCAAAATTAAGTTAATCTTCTGCTAACTTCAAACTGGACATTAACTGGGCTGACAAGGTAGTGGGCAAAGAGAATGTGAACTATATAATTTCAGTTTTTCAAAATGTACAAGGAGGCTAATAGTGAGAATGGGGAAATCATTTTTTTAAAATAATGAATCAAGAATTACCCAGGAATAATAAAATGTTTGATGGAATGCTCGCTGAAATTAAAAAAAAAATCTTAATAGAGTCACAAAATTATGTGAAGGAAGTTTAAAAGTAAATTACTTAGATGCAACTGGCCAGGAAGCCTCGCCTGCATTCCAGCAAGTTTTTTTCTATTGATTTCAAAGACAAGAAATGAGAGCAGACAGGAAGACAAGTTTTCCAAGTGAATAGATATTTTTTTTATTATGGCCACTGACCAGAATTACAAATAGAAGCACATTTAAAGTTAAGTTTTCCAAGTGTCATGTTGGTCATAGGAATTTTTGTTGCAGTGTTTCGTAAGCCAAAAAAGTGTTCATGATAGAAGTCTGACCTTGAGATAATTGAGGTTCATGTCACTTAGCCGTGTCATCCTTATGAAGAATACATTTGACCTACCTTCCTAAAGTTAATACCTGAAATTTAGTTACAAGAAATTAACTGATTACAAGTGTGTTTTCAAAGGGAATGCTACCCCAATTTAAAAAGTCTGAAATACTGTTCTCTGATTCAGTTTCTACAAAAAGTTTGGTTTATTAGCCACAGCATCTTTTCTTGATCTCAGAAATTATTCAGATCCTGTCTGGTTCAGGCTGTTCAACCAAATATTTATAAGTTAGAATTTATTTATGTAGTTATTCAACTTATACGTTGACCATCTCACTAGATGGCTTATAATCATTATTATGGATTTGAAGCCCTGTTCTTTCACTTTTGAAGGGGACAGTTTTTATCATTTTGGAGGTACTATTTGTTGAGCTGAATAAAATCCTTGATTGTAAGTATTTTGTAGTCCAGTAATTGTCCAATTTTCTAGGGGTGGAAATGCTTAAATATCCTAAATATCTATTACTAGAATACTAGCTCTTTTTATCTACCCTGATAATTATTTGCAAAGTCTATTGCAAAACAAGATATTTTTTTAAGTTGTATTTACTACATTTGAACTAATAACCTCTTTCTTTTATTACCTTATTGCTGCTTTATTATCTTGGAGCACAACTGTTTTGTTTGTATGACACTATCCTTAAATCTCCATGGAATGCAAATATATACCACAGAGATTCTCTTATACTGTTCTATATCATGGTTATCTTCTGGATGTTTGGTCGAAAGGAATTATAAAGCTTGCCACAAAAAGGAAATATAAAGAGAAGTGAATATAAACAATATCAAGGTTTTGTATCTTATCCATGTTATACATTTGTCCATGTTATACATTTCTTATCCATTTTGTCCATGTTATACATTTCTGTCCAACACTAATTGTGTATATATTTCCTTATTTTTTCTCTGACAAATACGTGTCTTGATTCTTTGAACTTGACATAGGGGAAGAATAGTGAAGATCTGAAAAATAGTTTTTAAATTGAAGCTCTACTTCTCTTTTCTTAAGAACAGATAACACATACCATTTTTCATGTAGGAGTTTCTATTACTAATGCTGTAAAATGAATCATGATAATTGGTCTTAGTGGGTAAGGGAACTATAAGATTATCAGAACCAGGTGATCCCTAGAGTTGAGTTTCAGTGTTGGCTGAGAATAGGGATAAACTGTAAGCAGTATATTTGTTCTGTAAGTTGCTGTTGATATAAAATGTAACGTTTGTATTCAGGGTGATTTGTCCTTAGAATAGCTTTTAAAAGTCATTTATAATTTAAACAGTTCCTTGTAAACTGTTGGGATATCCTTTGGGGCTTGTTTATTTCTTTAATAACTTTCAGTTGAAAAAATTTCTCCAGAATCACCTATAAATGATGACATCTTTTCCGTCAACTTTACAACCAAGATGATTGGTGCAAACTTTAAAAGGCACCGAGAAGGAGGAGAAGGCGGCAATGTTTTTAGTTACCAAATTCTTGTAGCCATCAGCTGAAATGGCCTGGCTCTAGCCTCACAGTGCAGTCAGGCCTCCTGCTTTCCTATCCTCCCTCTGGTAAAGCTTTATGACGTGGTGGCTGCCAGGAGACTGTTGCTGGAGAGAAGCTGGCTGCTTCGTAACACTGGTAGACGGTGGCACAATTTTCCTTATTGCAGTCTCGTAGATTAGCAGCTGCAAGGTTTTTATCACTGAGTCTGCTTGACCTCTTTGATTGTTTAGCATTCTGCACCATAGTGCTGCTGTCATTTTCTAAGAGCAAGGACTTACTCAAATTCACATGTCTCCTGTTATGTATCCTCTACTTGCAATATAAATTGTTACTGTACCATTTTAGCAGCTTCTGGAAAGGTAACCATAAAGACTTATTGGAAATAAAATATACATACATGTATCTTGCAACATACAAAAAGATTGCAAATTGCCATAACTTTGGAGGACTGCAGTCTACCTCATGAAAATAGAGACTTTGTTTTTACCTGACAAAAGTTTACACACACACACACAGAGCTATGGAATATTTCATATTTTGTGCCTGTGAGCCATGCTGTTTAGTCTGCAAGCCACTTTTGTGAAGCTCAAATGTGTGTGAAATAAGTGCAGCAAGCACGTACAATAGTAGAACTTGGCCATATTACATTTTTCTAGCTGTCTGATGTTACTTTAACATCTATGGCAAGAGAAGGTCTTTTCCCCCTCTCAGAAGAGATCCTTTTGCAGAATATGAGTTTGTTAACAAATAATGCTGAACAGTTAAAAACGTAGAAGTGAAAGGAGTATAACTACATATGTTATATGTATAGCACTATATGCAAGTTAAAATACTTGGTAACTATCAGAATTACTTCTGATAATTTACTTCAAAATGAAAATTTTAAATTTCATGCTTAATGTTTTTTAATTAATAAAAGAAGAAAAGAAAATACATGATGGAGACACAAATTGTCAAAGAAAAGAGGAAAAAAATGCATAAAAAGTGCCTTGAACAAAAAATAAAAGAAATACAGCAAAAAAAAAGTGTATGTCACAACAGTAAACAGTTATAATTCTATATCTAATACAAATATTCAAGTACATATATATTTCAAATACATTTATACAACAGTCATTTTTACTGTATTCGGTACAGATTTGGTACAAATGTTTCATTATACTTGTCTCTACAAATTCTGTGGGCAATCTGCTCCTAAGTGGCAAATGCAATTAGGTCTTCAATCCATTGAATGAATGATGTCATACACTTAACTTTCCAATGCTGCACCGTTAGTCTTTTAGCTGTAAGGACATGGAAATCCATTTATGTTGTCCATTAAATACTGTCAAATTACATCTATTAGGTATATGGTTCAAATGAATACTATATGATCTTCTGAAAAGTTTAACTTTTGTCATGTAATGATATTTGTATGATCTACTTTCTCCCCAAACTTGATAAGTATAAAACATTGTAGAAACACATGATTTTCAAAAAGCATTATCCTTATTACATCTCCAACAAAGTGTTGTTTTTGACAGTCTTTTTCTATACAAATGTAAATGGAATTCTAAATATTATTTTTATTGTCATAATTTGACACTCTGGCTTTAGAAGTTAAGACACTGCCATTTTCTAGAGACAATATCTAATACTTTATTCCACTCATCGTTTAACTGGTATAAATCAAATTGATTTTTAATAACAAATATCTATAAGAACTAATAGTAAGTTTTCTAGTTTTAAAGGATTTAATAAGTTCTAGTATCTCAGGTATCTTCAACTCTAAAATGCTGCTAATCCAAGCAATGTTGTTAAGAAATGTAATTTTAAATTTATTTCATTTCTATAGCCACTCAAATTAACCAAGTGACACTGGTTAAAATTATAAAATTTATAATTCGAAAATTGCAAAACAAACAATTTAAAAAACATTCAAGCAACAAAAAACCACAAAATAAATAGTGCTATTAGGTGCTGTTATGTTAAAACTTTATCTATCATTTGGTCCACAGTTGAATATCCCTACTTTCATATCATTCCCCAACTCTCCCAATTGCTAAAGTTAGGTTTCCCAGTAAATTTGGCATGGGAAAAAGGGTCTAATCTACCACCTCATCAACTATTAGTCTGCCTCACTGACCAGTCCTATGTCTTCTACTCTTTAATAAGTTAATGACAGAAGTATTAGAAGTACTTATTAGAAGTACAGTAAACATACAGGCGAATGTAATGCTTATCACATTTGCAGATAATAAAAAAGGCTGAAAAAAATTGGGTGGGATAGCTAATCATCCAAGAACAGAGAAATGACATACCTAGTAATACCTTGCTAGATTGATGAAGCGAGATCGGTGTAGCAGAATGAAAGATAATTGGTAACGGGTGTGGGGGGGAACACCTTGAAATAATAGCTGAATGAAAACTGATGAGCCAGCTAGCTGTGTGATAGGTCTACCAAAAAATAAATAAATCTGTCACCATTCCATTTATTCTGCTTTGGTCAAATAAAACTCAAATATCTGTTCAGTTTGGGTTATCACAACCTCTTTTGTCTTTACCCCTTTGGAGATTCCCTCCATAGCAGGCTGAAAACCTTATTAAAAAGGAGCTTCAAACTTCAGATATTTGGTTGAAGATTAAGAAATTAGGTTACTGTTTAGGAACAGTAAAGCTGGGTGTGGTGTATATTTTGCTTTATTTTGTGGACAGTGATCTAGGATCTTATGACTGTGTGTGTGTGTGTGTTTGTGTGTGTGTGTGTGTGTGTGTATGTATGCTTGTATGTGTATAGCTAGAGTGGAATCCTGGATATTTGTCTGAAATTTTCTTCCTCCTAGGAGTCATTCTTGTTTATTAAGGGAAAAAAAAGAATGGGGGAAAGAAATCCCTTTATAGACTAGATTCATAGATTGGAAAGTTGTTACACTGTTGATATGTTAGGCCAAGTTGCAGTTGAATAAATCATGGCAGACCTTTTACAAAGATGTGAATGGGATAAATATGATTAAGATGATGTACAATCATATAGATGCTTACTGGGAAGTAAGTCATACTGAGTTCATTAAAGCATATGCAGCCTTCCTTTAAATGCATTTGTTTTTTAAAAATTTTTTTGCAATAACATTGCATGCTTGTAACATGGAGTTAATAGTGCTTGTGATCTAGGAACTAAGGCTGTTATTCAGCACAAACCAAAAACAACATGGCACAATTTAGAGTGATCGTTAACTCAGTGGATGGTAATAGAGTTCTCAATCTTTCCCTTTGATAATAAGTTACTTGAAAGCTTAATGTACTATATAGAAATGCAACATGATGTGCCCCTAATAAGTGAGAAAAAAGAAACTTTAAACATGATCATCTAGTGCTTGTTAGCTTTGGCGTATAGGAATATTGGATTCAGTGATTTACTAATCTGCTCTCAAATTGAGTGAACTTTGTAATAATATAAACATTGTTCATAGCATCCAATGTCGTATGAATGTGGAGACAAGAATCAATCTTAATTGACTATCACTTCATGGTGTCCCATTATCTGTCCTTAGAATTTGTAATAGCTTATATATTTGATAGGCTTAGGGATATTGCTTTGTTTTGTGAAAAGAACTGTTTGTTTGTTTGTTTTGCCACCCATCCCATCGTCCAAAGCGAATCTGGGTGGCTTACAATACAATAAAAGCCCAAATAATGAACATGAATTACATAAAACCAGGAACTATGTATATGAGCATATATTTTATAGAATGATTGAAACAAGATTTCTTGTCGTAAATTACAATTATACATTTTCTGAATGAGTGAAATATTGGTGTGCAAATAATGTAGCCTTCCTAGCCAGTTTGGTCTAGTGGTTAAGGCACCAGGCTAGAAACTGGGAGACTGAGTTCTAGTCCCTTAGGTATGAAAGCCAGATGGGTGACTTTGGCTCAGTCTCTCTCAGCTCAATCCACCTCACAAGAGTTGTTGGGAGGAAAATAAGAAGGAACATTAAGTATATTTGCCTTGAGTTATTTATAAAAGTAATAAAGCTGGGATAAAAGCAGATAAATCAAAATCTCTTGTTAGTATACATCTCCTTAAACGCTTTGTGAAAGTAAAGTAACTATGAAATTAATGATTGGGAATTAATGTAAACAATTTCACTTTACTTGAAGATAATTCTCTTCAGTCAAACTCTATTGTTGGCTGCAGTGGGAAAATGTAGAAGGTGGGGTTAGAACAATTTGTGAGGGGACAATGGATGGAGCAGCAGTAATAAGATCCTGAGAAGTTCATTTCTCATTCACATGCCTCATTCGTTCTTCTCCCTCTCAAACACAAATTATTTCTGAAGTAGATCTTGGTCAAATGTTTCAAAGAATGCAGTTCATTTGACTTTTCTCCTCCTCCCCCCCATTTCCTTGAATTCATTCAGACCAAATTAATCTTTAAAAAAAAGCAAGAGAAGTGGGAGATAGACAGGTGTTTGCAAGAGCCTGGAAAACTAGCAGCAAAGCATAATTATAATTTCTTTCTGAAGGATTCTACAGAGCTCTGCCATTCAGCTTGGCCTTCTGAACTCATGTGCTCTTGGCTGCTCTTCTTTCATACCCTAAGTGACAGTGAAAGCGAGTGATTTTATCACTTGCTTTCACGGATGATTTTATGAAGGAGTGACCACAATAGCTAGAACATCTTTCTGAAGGTCATGGTTGTGCCTGCAAAGTTATGTGTACCTCTGGGTACTTATTCTGAAACCTGACTGTTCATATCTTTTTCCACCTTCAGCTCTTTGTATGGTGTACAAAGTCCTGTAAGGTCTTCAACAAAATTTCTTGTAAGAGGAATCAGTGCAGTTCTTTAATAATCTGCATATTGCTTTGCAACTCTCTTCCCATTTACCCCAACCCTTTTTCTATCTCTAGATTGCATGTTCCATATCTGCTGATACTGGAGTTGTAAGTATGTTAACTGCTTCTTCTCCTAAAGCTTAAAAACTTCTGTAGATGTTTTTTATAAGCTTTTCCTCTTTGATGGATAGTTCGTTTTATTTTCCAGAAAAGTTGATTACTAAATACAATAAAGCATTCAATAAAGGATTGTATCATTCTGCAATTCTATTTATAAACTGATACAGTACAATCTTTCCTTTTCTTTTTCCTTTTAGCCTCATACTCAATTCATTGTTACTTTTCATTATTTCTTAGAAATAATCTTGCTTGGAAGTTCTCATTTTGGATTAAAAATAGATCTTATTTTCATTTTCTTATTATTTGCTAACATTCTGGACTGAAATATTTTTATTGTCTTTTCCTATTTGATTATGGAACTCTGGGTTGAGTCATCATACATGCTTTTTATTTGCCCAAGGCTACTGTCCTCTGTCTTTCTCTGGGTAGGATGACATCTTGCTTTGAAAGCATTTGAATCTTTTCTTCTTTGTAATGTTAGCAATGATCTCATCTCCTGCTTTTGAGTTTTTCCACCCAAAACTTATCTATTCCATATTCCCTCAGGTTCTCTTTCATATAAGTTTAATGCAGGAAATAAGGTAGTAAGATCTTTTTTGCCAATGCTGTGAGCAATGTACATGCAGGTCTTACACATCACTGGATGGATAACACTGGAATCAAATAAACTCAATAATAGGGACTAGAAAATACAACGTTCAATCTAATCATCCAGGTTACATCTGTGTGAAGATTAGGGGATATATCATAAATTACTCATGTCAAATATGTAGATTGAATTTAAAAAAAGATAGAATGTTTAACAGATGTTGAATAGATCATGGAGGGAGATGGTCGGTTAAGAAGTAGAATACATACATACATACATACATACATACATACATCATTACATTTAAAGTTTATTTTAAGACCAGTTAGCCTTTTAAACACGTACATATTTTTAAAATGAAAAATAGGGTTTATAAACTGATTGATGTGTATTAGGTAGGTACTGTAGAAGCTTTTAATACTTCATTAGTGACACATAAATTGCAACATACTGTATATTCAAAACTTGGAAGGTATCCGAGCCTTAGTTCTTACAGCATGAAATTGCTTATCGTACTTAAAAACAGTAGTTAGACATGGAGTGTGAGGATGAAAACAAAAATGATAATAAAAATAATGACACAGAAATGCAGCCCCAGTTCCTGAGGCCTTGCGCTCATGCTCATATTTTCAGGCTTTGTAAAGTACTTATCATCATTCCTATGTTCTTATTCTCAGCACAGGGCTTATTAGTGGCTAATTATCAGGCCATCATGGTTCATTATGAATCTTTTATTATGGTATAATCTCTTCTCCACAGTTAATTGTGTTCATGGGAGCAAAAGGTCAGCCTTTTTTGCCTACTAGAAAAAGGGAGGTCAAGATGAGAGAATAACACTTGCCCCAAAAGCTTAAGATACTTGGAATGAAATCTCTTGACCTTGCTGAGTCACTTTTGGTGAAGGATGACATGATTACTTCCAGAACCTCTCCTGGAGTTCGTGGGTGTTTTTTTCCTTCTTCCTCCTCTTCTTCTTCCTCTTTCCCCTTCCCCCTCTTCTTCCCCCTTCCCCTTCTTTCTTCTTCTTCCCCTTCTTCCTTCTTCTTCCCTTTCTTTCTTCTTCTTCCCCTTCTTCTTCCCCTTCTTCTTCCCCTTCCCCTCCTCCTCCTCCTCCCTTTTCCTCCTCCTCCCTTTTCCTCCTCCTCCTCCTTCTTTAGACACTTTCTTCGTAAGTCTGCTTAACAGCCTGAGTGGATGGATATTATTTAAAATTGTGTTGACTTTATGGAGCTTTGAAAAGAATGTAAACTGTACAGTTCCAATTGTAACACTTTTCACCTTAATACTTTAAAGACACTTCCTTGTCTTATGTCTACCCCATAAAAAAATTACAAAGGTGAAGGACAGCTGTGGGAGTGGGTGGGCAATGAAAACAGTGTTCCCACACGTTTTTCAGTGCTGTTGTAACTTTGAACGGTCACTAAATGAATGATTGTATGTTGGGGACTCCCTGTATATTAGGACTAAACCATCTGAGTGTACTATTCTTCAGGAATAAAATACCCAGGAGAACTTTAGATTGCAGGTAGTCCTCAACTTATGACCACAATGGAGGCCAGAATTTATTTTGCTAAGTGAGAAATGTGTTAAGTAAGTTTGGTCCATTTTACAACTTTTCTTGCCATATTTGTTAAGTGAATCACTGCAGTTATTAAATTAATAACACAGTTGTTAAATGCTTGTCAGAAGGTCGCAAAGGGGGATCACATGACCCTGGGAAATATCAACTGTCATAAATGTGAGTCAGTTGCCAAGTGTCTGGATCTGGATCACATGACCATGGGGAAAGATGCAATGATCATAAGTGTGGAAAATGGTCATATGTCAACTTTTTCAGTGCCGTCGTAACTTCGAACGATCAATAAACGAACTGTTGTAAGTCGAGGACTACCTGTATATATAGGTACATACGGAAATATTTTTAGGTGAGCTAATCTTATAAATACAATAATTCCAGACTTCTGAAACTTACAAAGGAGATGGAGCTGTATTCTGAGGGGACTTCAGGCTAATCAAAATTGGATAGAAAATTTATCGGGGGTTGCAAGTACTCCTGGTTTCCTTCTCAGTGGAGAAGCCTGTTTTTGTCAGCACAAGTATGCTAGGCACATGTTGGGAAATTGTACTTAGCTAGCAGGTGCTGATCACATGCTTAGTGAATCAAGATTTCTCATCCAATATGCCTTTTATAGAATGGCTTAAATCATTTATTTCTGCTTTCTTCTTTGTGGTGTGCCGTCGTAGAATGCAGCACTACAAAAGTAAATAAATCAAAGGCACTCTATATATTTGTAAAAGTGCTTTTGAAGTGTATATTGGTAGATGTATATCATTTTAGCATAGCATCAAAACATCGTCAAACAAATGCAACTATATTAAAGCCAGTAAGCCATTAATTTATGCCATCATTGATTCCTGGCTGTTAGGCAACCTTAATGGCCAGATCTTAACAAAAGGACCTGCTTGAATAACTGTTTTTATTGCTTTCCTAGAGGCGGGCAATGATGGCACCATCCAGATTTTTGCTAGAAGGCTATTTATTCCATAGAATAAATGCTACCAGAAAAACATCATATAGCTGGCATCCTGCTGGTTGCTGCTTTGCTTGAGACTATTGCTCAAGGCTGAGCTCTTTCAATCAGTAAGACTATATATCTGCTGAGGTGATGAGATAAAAGTATTTTCAATTTGAGTTTCATTCTGGATGTCCCAAAGGTGCTTTTTCAGGACTGTTTTTTCTTTTGAAGATGTTTTGCTTCTCATCCAGGAAGCTTCTTCGGCTCTGACAGGACAGTGGGGAATGGAGACCGACAGCTGGTCATTTGCATCCTTTTAGAGAGTCTTTGAAGCACTTGAAGGTTTATCTGTGTCCTCAGGTCACCTGAGTAGTTCTCCTGGTTTCTGTAGCCTGCAATTTTTTTCTCTGGAAAGTCATTCCTAGAGACTTTTAGCTATACAGTTTGGGATGAATACCATTTGAATGATGTGGGAGTAGGAATTGCCAGGGGCAACTTACCACAGACAACTTGCTGCAGACAACTTGCCATGGCCAACTCACCACAGGACAAGAGTTATACTAATATCAAAGAAATGATTGAATAGAATAATTAAAAAAGGATGCAAAAGGAGCGACAAAATGAACTCTGGATGATAAAATTAAAGTAATGGTAAAGTAATTTTAAATACTTAAATTGAATTGTTGAATTATCCCACAACAAGTTGACCTGAGTTGAGTTGGCCACAGAAAGTTCTCCTGCGGCAAGTTGGCCATGATGAGTTAGCCATGGTGAGTTAGCTTTGCCAAGTTGTCCCATTCCTCTCCTTCCTACAGGCCTGTTATTCTGTTTTGATCTCTCATCCACAGACTAACCAGACCCAAAACTACTTAGTTGTCAAGCTTGTACAAGGTTGGCTAGGTATATTCACCTGTTGAGACAGGTGCAGCAAACCCAGGCAAACTTAGTAATTAGAAACGTAGCTGGCTGGATTAGATTTCAAATTGCCATATGGTTTAGTGAAATATGGAAAATTACTTGTGAGTAAAGGGACATATAACAACATCCCTGCAACGATGAAGGTTGGATGAAAAGTAATGTTTCCAGTGTTATAAGTCATCAATAGATAGAAATCCTGAAGCTCTAGAGAGGTTCTGACATGTTATTTAGTATATATTCCTTCACTTTAGTTAGTGGGAAGTTGCTGTAAGAAAAGATTATGTGACTCTTATTCATGAAATGGAATCCATTTATGAGCACGCATTATTCTGCTTTAAGCCATACACTGGGATGTAATTTTTGACTGCTGAATTAGAATTCACTGCCAAATACAGATTATTTATGATAGTGACTATGTTGACGTCAATCCAGATGTAAACATGTGAACTGGGAAGAGCTGATTGATGTGATCAAGAACCAAGTGGCAGCAACCAATGAGTTGCACATAAGAGAGGTTGAGGCCCAGGCTAAGAGCAATTCAGCAAAAGGTCATTGTTGTCAAGTTTGGCATTTCACAAGAGTGTATGTATGGGTAACATTGATCTTCAGCATCGGAAGGCTTGGGCAAGATGGGCTCCTCACGCACTGACGGCAGAAACGAAACCCCCAAGAGCTGGAACTTGCCAACAGTTGCCACATTTGTGAGAATGGAGATGGGGAATCATTTTGATCCAGAAACAAAGTGCCAGCCCATGGAATATCATCGCAAAGCTTCCCCTGTAGAAAAAGATTCAAAACCTGGACGTTCTTGAACCTGGCAGCTCAGAGCACCATACTGCAACACTCAAAACTTTGAATGAAAGAACAACTTAAGATAATTTAGAGGCACAAGAAGGAAACTTTGCTGCAATGTGGTAATGATAGGGCTCACACCTCATGAACCAGGTTGGATCTCGTCGTCTTATCACATCTGTCTGTCCTTAGCCACATGGATCTTCTATTCTTTTCCAGAATTGAAAAAATGCCTTCAGGGGCATCTGTTTGACTGAAATGAAGAGATGGAAAGGAATTTGTCAGGACCTGGTTGAAGGGATGAAAGTATGAAGTTGTTTCATGATGCCTCTAAGCAACTGGTTTATCATTGGCAAAATTGTGTGGCGAATAGTGGTGATTATGGGTAGAAAGAAATGCCGATGACATAAGTTCTCATTTCAATTTATTGAAATACCTTTATTTACACTATGACAATGGAAGCATTCTAGCAATAGCACTTAGACTTGTATACCGCTTCACAGTACTTTACAGCCCTCTCTAAGTGGTTTACAGAGTGAGCATCTTGTCCCCAACAATCTGGGTCCTCATTTTACCAACTTCAGAAGGACGGAAGGCTGAGTCATCCTTGAGCCCGGTGAGATTCGAACTGCCAAACTGCTGTCAGCCATCAGTCAGCAGAAGTAGCCTGCAGTATTGCTGCATTATGCTTCATTCAGCCTCTCGCCTCTCTGTGATGACCTGGGGTGTGACACAAAAATAACCAAGTCACAAAAATAGAAGAAAGTCCCTTTAATGCCTCCAACTTGGCCCCAATGTCCAATTATCCTCGGCTGGATATCAAACTCGTAAAGAAAACAGTTTACGGAGGGAGT
>AZIM01004714.1:29023-51664 GCA_000516915.1 Ophiophagus hannah | reverse complement strand
GGATGGGCCTGGGTCTTCCTCTGAATGCCTATCCGGCCTGTGCCCTTCCCCAGTTTCCTCCACAACCACCAGAGCCACACTCCCACTCCCACTCCCTCTCAGCTGTTCCATCTCTCCCTCGGAGTCAGACTCCCAACGGGCATGACACTCTCTTTCTCCATGTGTGTGCACATGGTATACGTTGATATGTATGATGCTTCCTGTTTGCCTATATAAACAAATATAATGGTCTAATGATCCATAGATAAAAATAAACTGGTTGCTGATGAAGGAGAATTCTTCAGCAACTGATGGGAGCCAGCATAAAATGAAGCACTGATCTAATCTACTGGAATAACTCAGATACTGCCATCATCTCTGCAAGGGCAACATTACAGGCAGTCCTCAACTTACAGCAGCCATTCAAAGTTACAACGGCACTGAAAAAAGCGACTTAGGACCGTTTTTCACACTTACGGCCATTGCAGCAGCTGCATGTTCACGTGATCAAAATTCAGACACTTGGNNNNTGACTCATATTTATGACCATTGCAGTGTCCTGTGGCCATGCGATCCTCTTTTGCGACATTTCTGACAATGGGAAAGCCAGATTCACTTAGCAACCATGTTACTCCCTTAACAACTGCAGTGATTCACTGAAGAACTGTGGCAAGCAAGGTCTTAAAATGGAGCAAAACTCACTCAAGAAATGTTTCACTTAACAACAGAAATGTTGGGCTCAATTGATGTCGTAGCTCGAAGACTACCTGTACGTGCCAGTGGAATCCACCCACTGATCTTAAAGGACAGAATAATTCACGTGAGAATAAGTGGTCCTTTAATAACTAAATCATTCAGTTATGTAACTATTCCGTATTTTAAGAGAGAAAAAAAATACCCATCTCATGTTAAAAAACAACACCACCACCAAATTGCACTCTGAAACAAATTGAGAGTGCCTGCATCTGATATGGATATATGGTATGATTCTAGTGCTTGTTTCCAATCTAAAGACAGGCTTAGCAAAAATCCTTAGGTTGTGTCTGTCTGTCTGTCGTGTTTATCTTTCCGTCCGATCCCATCCATCCATCCATCCATCCATCCATCCATCCATCCATCCATCCATGATTTTGTTTTATTTAAACCACACAAGATACTGAAATCTTTAAAACAGCTGGAAGTGTGCTTTTCAAATGGATTCTTGAGAAGACATTCCATTTAGAAGTGCTTCACAATTTTATGCATGAGTTGTGTTTAATAATAGCTCTTGCTGCGCTAAGTTATGTCGAATGTGAGAGAAGGCAAATGACTTCCCTTGGCCTCCTGTTTGGGCAACAGTTTATAGAATGTAGTTCTTTAGCAAATGTTTTATGAACACGTCTTGGGCTTTGCCATAAATGCCTTCATGCTAACAAAATACTAAAAATCTCTTTGTCCTAATATGTTACGTGAAAAAAAGTCTTTATTTTGTTTGTAGGTTTGGGCTGAGCAACAAATTTGAAGCAGAGTTCCCTTCCTCATTGACAGGAAAAGTAAGTATCTTGGAAGAGAATAAAGTTAATAAAATTCCTGACACCTTTACTACGCGTTGCATTTGAGGCTGCTTCTAGAGCAGGAAAATGGTTTCTTAATGCATATCAAGCCTCAGAAAAATATATTTACCATCCTGCTTTTTGGGTTCATTCTTGAAGGTTGCACCTGAAGAGTTTAAAGCCAGCATCAGCCGAGTGAACAGCTGTCTCAAGAAGAATCTTCCAGTTAATGTCCGGTGGTTACTCTGCGGCTGCCTTTGCTGCTGTTGTACCTTAGGCTGTAGTATGTGGCCTGTGATTTGCCTCAGTAAAAGAGTAAGTTAGACCTCACTTATTATAAATGCTCTAGACCATGTGATTGCCTTAATGTCTGGGAGGCCATCAGCAACTTTGTGTGTGTGTGTGTGTGTGTGTGTGTGTGTGTGTGGATGGTGGGTGTTTAAATCCCAATCAACCTTGCATAGGCACAATGTGAGCATTGCAAAAATGTGTATATCTGCCTTTGCTCCAGGCTCTGCCTGTCTACAATCCAGGGAACATTGAAGTACTATTACATTTGATATAATTTAAAAACTAATCATTAAAAGCAAATAGTATATTTACTTCTTGTCTAACCCCGCTGTAAAATATTTAATTTTATTGAGGAAGGGTTCACACAATATCATTTTAAGGAGGATCCTTATCCTAATTTAATCTCTGTCTTTTGTTAACTACCTGTAGTATCTTCTCCATCCCTTTCCCCACCCTCTCATGGAAAATTTCGAAATAAAAATAGAATAACTGTTATTTACTTAATACTCTATTTGGTTAATATTTCTGAAGCTGGGATCTACAATACAGGTAGTCCTTGACTTATGACTACAACTGAGCCCAACATTTCTGTTGTTAACCGAAAAATTTGTTAAGTGAGTTTTGCCCCATTTTAACAACTTTTCTTGCCACATTTGTTAAGTGAATCACTGAAGTTGTTAAGTTGGCAACATAGTTGTTAATTGAATCTGGCTTCCCCATTGGCTTTGCTTGTCAGAAGGTCACAAAAGGTGATCTCATAACCTTGGGACACTGCAACCGTCATAAATATGAGTCGGTCATCAACCATCTGAATTTTGATGACGTGACCATGGGGAGGCTGCAACGGTCATAAATGTGAAAAACAGTCATAAGTCACTTTTTTCAATACCGTGACTTGGAACGGTCACTAAATGAACTGTTGTAAGTTGAGGACTATCTGTAATGATAACAAGAGACCTATACTTTTAAATCCCCCTGCTAAAGAGTACTGTACTTCGGAGTTACAGTTTTTGTAACATGCAATATCTAGTGTGGTCTGAACCTTTCTGCCTCCTCTTTGGTGAACTCTTAAGATTATTTTCATGTACATCATATCCCTGGGTTGCAGTCTAATATTAAATTTATTCCTAGCAATTATACTGAGGATCCATTAAAATTTTCCTGCCACTGTTTCCTATTTGCTAAATTTTTCTAGCCACCTAGGAAGTACTGTTCTTAAAGTAAACAGGAACAATGATCAGAATTAACAACACAGCATAGTTGTCAGCCGTCCCATTGATAAATGCAGCAAAAGAAACTCCTGGGACATTATTTTACCAAAAGTATAAAACATTACTAATAATTCCACATAGGCACAGATGTAGCAAAAACCAGTTTCCAGGAACAAATTCTCGCAAACAGGCAAAAGCAAACTTTTGTGCAATATATTAACTCAGATCTTCAGTGGTACTTCAAAGAATTATTCATGCCCTTCCAGTCTCACTTCCTTGCGCACATAGAGATACACACAAATACTCAGAATATGTGACATCATCCGTATGTCAAGATTATTTTGTGTACGGATAGACATGCATATATGTACTTCCCAGTACATACAGCTAGACACAATTTTTGAGTAGCGTGCCCTAGAAGTTCTGCCCATTTTGGTGATCCCATTCCTTTGGCTTCTGCTATCCAGCTTATGCTCTCCATGCTTAGCAATGAGAGTGATGTTTGTCAGTTCACCCTTTTGTAATATTTACTATTCTGTTGTAATAGCTGTAAGAGCACTTTTTAAATGGCATAAAATGTAGTTATTCTTGTCACTTGTTATTGTAAAAGTAATTCATGTACAGTGTGCAAAATAAGTTACCTAAAATTTGTAGCACAAAGTCCTGAAGTTATACCCTGTGTTTCCCCCAAAATAAGACTGGTTCTTATATAAATTTTTGCTCCAAAAGATGCACTAGGGCTTATTTTAAGGTAATGTCTTATTTTCTGGAAAAAGGGCACTAAATGCATCTGTCTGGCTGAAGATCTCAATTGGAGCTTATTTTGGGGGTAGGACTTATATTACGAGCATCTGGAAAAATCATGCTGGGGCTTATTTTCCCCACTGGGTCTTATTTTTGGGGAAATATGGTACTTTCTCAAATTATGCTTCCTTAGTGTTTCATGGTGCCTTGTCTCATTTTACCGTAATGTCAGGTTTTAATGCTCAGAATGAAATTTGGGACTCTTATTTTACTGTTGATTACAAATATGTTAAATTTTGGGCGGCAGAAATAAAGTTGAGAAATAATCCCTGAATATACCTCCAGTGGATTAGTAGACATTCCTTAGTCTTCCTGTCTGCATACCCACTGCCTCTATTTTAGAGGATTCCTTAATCCTTGGTTTACCTAGCACTTCATATACTGAAGGTATATTAAGAAAATAGACCAAATTAACACAGAACATTTAATTGTTATACAGTGTAGTAAAGTATTGTGCTTATTTCTGTAATGGATAATGCTAGGGATGAATGAGCTAATTTTGCCTTATTCATAACTTTTTCAACCAGTGAGAAAAAAACTTAAGTTCCATTTTGTAATTAAGCTAAAATAATATCTGATGGTCCATGGGCTTTTAAATATATTTTGTTAATTGTTTTCTAAAATATTAGAAAGGAGAAAATCTTCTTTCCTTCTTTTAGTACAGCCCATGGAAAGAATGCCATGATCTCCATTGGCTCCAATTGAAAAGGCACAGCAGGAGTTGGTGCTGCCTTACATTTAAATTTAAACAAGGAATTTAAAAAATAGTCAAAAAGTCTTCCTAGCACATTATTACTTTTAAATTTACAAGAAATCCACGCTCCCCACTTTAATTAAAACTATTTTCAGAGTAGCAAAATGAGGGCTTTTCAGGATTTTCTGATGGAGAAATAATTCATATGCTTATAAAACAAAATTGCAGTACATGTATAAGTTATTCCTGTTGTTAGTAAAACTGTTATGTGGTTTTTTGAATTGTGTTTATCCTCACATGGCCATACTTTCCCTTGGTATTTCAGATCCAGATCTTTTTCTGAGTAATGTGTTGCAGAACATCAAAGATACCCTAAATTGACAATTTAAAAAAAATCTTTTATTTAAGGATCATCTTCATGATAGAATTCCATTTAAACCAGTACTTAAAATTTTTATTGTATAATTTCAGAACTATTTCATTAGGCTTCTCTAAGTAATAGAAGGAAAAAAATGAAAGTGATCCATCAAACACAAAGGGGAGTCATTTCCATTACTCCTCAGTAAACCCACATATAGGATAAAGTGGCTTCAGTATTGTGACCCCGTGTGGCCCTTTTATTTATTTAAGAACAATTTGGTTGAGTGGTTTCCATAAATAATCATAGCTTGTTCCCAGATAAGAAGCATTAATCTGGTTTTAAAGAAATGTGATGATTAGGGTTCAGAATCTTCCTAATGTCTTTTCCCCTTTTACTTGTGTTTTGTGTTATCAAATGTTCTTAGAAAGTGTATGGCTGTGATTGAAAATCTCCAGTGTTGCTCTCAGATCAAGAGCCCCTCTTGGGCTGTGAATGTCCTCACCTGCTCCTCACTGTAAATCACTGAGCTGTCAAGTATCATGATTAATTAAGCTGCCACATGCCACTCTCTTTTTTCACCTGGCAAATAGAGAGGAAAGGAAGCTTGATCTAAGAATTGAGTGATGCTCTTTAAAGTCACATTTTCTTCCTCGGCCTTCGAGGTCCTTGCTAATATTTCATTTAAATGTTCATTCCCCCCCCCCTTTTTTTTTTAGTGCCCAGGCATTGAGCCGATTTAAATACTTGCAGCATTTAAGTAACGATGAAATGATTTACAAAACTGGAATATTTTTTTATAGAGGGGAACAACAGTGGTATCTACATTAAACCTTAGGACGGGATAAATTGACGTAAAAGTATAAAAGCAAAGTTTGTTTTCCACATGCATGTGACTTGTTTAATATTGTTTTTAATTTTCTTTTTAAAAAATGCCATTTTATGTTACCTTAAATCATTCAGTTTGTGCTTAAGATTTCCTCCAAATTAAGAATAACAGTAATTAAATGTTAATTTTTTTTTTAAATCTACAGAAGGCTCCTTCAGAGGGTTGCATTGAATCTTCCGTATTCAGTTTCCTATTTATAATGTAAAGTGTTTAATTGTACTAGTATTTGGGAAGCTGGTTTCTTTGCCATCCTTTCTCCTTCCCCTCCATGCAAGCAATGAAATTTAAATTGTACAGCAGCCGTAATCTATTATTTAAAAGGCTCTGGCAGGAAAGATTACAAGGTAGCTTCACATTTTTGAATCGGGTTTTGCCATTGGTTTAGCAGCGGGTGGGCAGGCAGATGCCCTCTTGGAGTAGAACCTATTGCCATTTTCCACCATTGATAGAGTAGCCTTTCAGAGTCAATGAGCTCTGTCAATGTGAGCTTGTCAAGGCTACAACTTCATAGACCTGAGAGGCGGTTTGAGAGGTCAGCCCTTTTCAGGTTTGCTGTGATGCAAATGAGCTTTAATGCTTAAACAACTATTGGAATTTTTATGTCTGCTCCTTGTTCTTTTTTTCCTTCACAAAGTCATTGACGAGACATTCAGTGCTTTTTAAATTGGAAGTTGCATTGTGCTAAAGACCTAGTACAGATTTACTGAGGGCTGAAAGCAGTTAGATCATGTTCTTTTCATGGTGCGATTAGAATCAAATCGATTTCCCTACAGCCTTCAGCATTCAGATGGCAATTTTAACAAAGCTTAGGGGGCTAGACAAGGGACAAAACGACTGAACTGAATGTTAATTACACTCTGCAGCCTTATTTTCTTTTGATTTGGAGCTGACTGGCAACTAAATTAACAAAAGTGTGACCATAACTGCTGCCCTATTTTCATTTAAAAGGAGAGCAGGCTCTAAAAGGCTATCTTTACAAAGAAACAAGAGAGGTCTGCTGATCATTGTTAAAGGGCAGGCCCCGTCTTTCATAAAATAAAATAAAAAGTATTAGCCAAAAGTAACAGAACTTCAAAAACTACAATGCGGCAATTTAATCGTTGCTATTAAAAGGTGACTCAGAGTTCTTGGAATCCCTTCTTTTTAAGAAAAAAAAAAGATGGCACAGAAACTTACAATTCATCCGTAATAGTTGATTCTTTCATCTAGGCACAGCTGAGGTTTGTGCATTTGCGTTGGTTGGAAATGCAAAGAATCTCTCCCCCCCTTTTTTCTTTTAAATATTAGCACATACATACTTGTATGTATACATGTTCACTCACAAATACGTTTGCCTATAGAACAATTCCCATACTGTTTTCCTTTTTTTTTTAAACTACACTCAGTAAATTTGGAGAGTTTAAGTTTTTTTTTTAATCTTGCTGGACCAGAGATGGAGTTTATAACACCTCTTGTTTAGCTTCAGTTGAAGTGCAAAGATGCTTTTCCAGCCCCCCCCTTCTCTTTGCCTTATAAGGAAACTGCAGCTGTACAAAGTTGAATTTGCCACAAGGCTCAGTGATCCATGCTTTTGCACCTGCAACACTGGTCTCATCTCAACACCTGGTGTCATGATTTATCCTTCCTTATGCATAAAGACTATAAACCCTGTCTTATTGTTGTGTGGTTGATGGCACGGCCGTCAAATGACTATATAAACAGCAGGGTATATTTCTAATATAACTCCATCAGAACGCTTAGTGAGTGTTTTAAAGTTGCAGGCTTTGCAGGAAGATTTAATTCTTGTGTTTAGAACTGAGAATTTAGGTGCAAGAGTTTTAAGGACCAAATGCCTTTTGCATAATTTTACACGATATGTTAAATGAGAGAGCATAGATTTTACAATTCGTATCTGTTTTATGTGAAAATCCCTATTGTTCATGTGTAGGTTGCTTGAAAATGCATCCCATTAGATTAGATTCAGTGGATTGTGAATTAATGACTCTATTCCTAAAAACCCTTTGTCAATGCATAGCTTCATAAGCTTTCCAACTCTTTGGGTATTTCTTTAAAAGTTGCTTTGCTTCCATTTTACTTTCTACAACCCCAACAAGTAAATGTAGAGTATAACAAACCACCTTTTACTGAGTTTGCACCTCCTATGTCTGTTTCCACCAAAACATTTTCACATAAAGGCAGATCCCCCCCCCCCCCCCCCCANNNCCCCCCCCCCCCCGAAGCAACTCGGGAGTAAAAATTCTTTTTATTTGCCTTCTAGACACGAAGATCGATTGAGAAGTTATTAGAATGGGAAAACAATAGATTATACCACAAGGTGAGTACTGCAGGGAGCAGCTTCGTACCGCTGGGGCTAGAGTGGCTCAGTATGGAAACAGATGCTTTTGTTGAAGGCCAAATATGAAAAGTGGAGAAACGGGGGTGTCTCAGTGCTTGGCAATAAAACATCGCTCATTTTTCTTCTTCTCCTTTCTCTCCGTTGTCTAGCTGTGCTTGCATTGGAGGCTAAGCAAAAGGAAATGTGAATCGAATAACATGATGGAATATGTAAGTTAAAGGGCTGTTTTGTGCGTCTCTCTATTAAATGATCATTTATTTTGCTTCTGATCTTATTCTTTCCACGATTATTAATCAGCAAAGGTGTCAGGAGGCTTAATCGCCTGAGTGGCATGGATTTTCTACGGTTCACAGAGGCATGGTTTCATGCGCAGGGCTGATTTATAAAGTTATGAATGACTTGAAAAACAAGGCTTCACTGTGTCCTTGGAGGGGGGGGAAATAATAAATTAATTGCCAAGATAAAATGGCTTGCACATGTGCTGATGGGGTGTGAAATTTTCAAATGCTGTATAAAAAGAATAACTGCAACTTTGGTTACGCAGTGAATTAGACGTGGGCTGTTTTATATAATGCTAATCGAGTCTTTGGCGTATGGAAAAGACCTTTCAACAGAGCGGTTGGAGCTTAGGAACTTTATAAAGACTTTGTAGATTTTTAACTGCTCCCATATCTCAGCAGCCCTGAAAGTACTGCCTTCCTTCTAATGTTTTAAAAGCCTTGATTGTAAGAAAGGAAGTTTAGGGTCTTCCTCCTGCTTCTGAGGCTGAACTTTGCATGTTTTTATAAAGACTTTGGAAGATGCAACAGTTCTTCCTTGTGCAGTCTTTGCAATCAAAATCATTCCACTTTATTGTTCTTTGTATTCTTCTGGGGCGCACAGGGGACCTGACTGTCATAAAAACCAGCCCTCTCTAACAGATATTGGATTGCAAAATACACCAGCATTATGAAAAATTTAAGATATAAGCAGGGGTTAACAAATTAAGACTAACCTGCAAAAGTATCTTGCTTTAGCTATTTCTAACACATCCATGCCTTTTAATTATATATCTTGTCTATTCTTTAACACAATGCACGCATTATAGACAGTATGTTAGAAGATTGATTTAAAACAGTGCTTAAATAGTTACAAATTATCTTAAAATCATCTTTTCTGTTAGCACTGAAAAAGAGGAAATACTAAGGCCTATATCTAGCCTAAAACATAAAAGACTGCCTAAAATGCCCTTTTTACAGAGTAGCTCTATTCAACAAACTGTTTCTTTTTAACATCTATTATACTTAACATGTTAATTTATGATCATCTATTATAGCGAACATGTTAATTTATGATAGCAGACACATGATAACTTTGCAATAATTGAAGGCAAGAAAAGAATTTTTGGCACTGGTTTTTAAGATTGGCTATGTAAAGAATTCAGCACTTTATTTTAATAATTACTTCAAGCTTCTGGCCTTTATAAGACCATAATAAAAAAATAATAGACTTTTTGCATGCTCATAGAGATACTCTGATTACAATTACTGCTTTCTAGTAAGGTGTTCAGAGGGTAATAAGTTAACATCCTAGCCTTTAAGCCTATTGTAATAGTATTATAATGCACACAACAAAATCCAGGTCAGTTTAGAAAGCAGCTGTGCAGAATTTCAGATTTGAAGGGAGGAAAAGGTGCTTTGGAGCACATGAGTGTGCAGGCAGCACCTGATAGCAGCTCTTTTAAACCACATACCTATTTTCACAGGATCATGCTGCAATGTGGAGGCAGCCACACGATTTTGAGAAAAGATGCAGCTGCTTTAAGCAGTTGCTGGTAGGTAGTATGAGAACGCTTCGAAGTGCCAGTTTACCCTTGAATGTGAAATGCTGCCCAGCTCCAGTATTTACTATTAAAACACTTCAATGTTTAGTATTAAAAATGAGAACACAGTGAATGACACAACTCATTGCTTTTAATATTCTTTATATTCTTTAAATCTTTTATATTACTATGCGTACCTATCTGTTGGTCACATATATTTGTACTCCAAGGTATGTTTGAATGGCAAAAGGAGTCCCAAACTTTTGGGACCTGTTTCTAGGTAACCTCTAATCCAGTAGATTGCTGGAAGTGATCTACACATTTCTGCAGTTTCTCATATCGTACATCCCATTGTAATACTTATGCAGGTTATTCTCAGATATAAAATTGATATGCAGAAGTTGGAAAAATTTAACTTAGCATAATCTTTGACAGTCTCTTGAGGTGTAATAAACATTTCAGTCAGACAAGAGTCTTACAAGAGCATGCTTGTTGCAAGAACAATAGGGCAAGTATTCCCTAATTTTTCAGAATTTGTATTTTCTTGGGAGATAAAATATACTGAAAGAAACCGCTCGCTTGGCCTGTCTAGGAAGACCAAATAGCGTGAAAGACATAAATATTGTGTTAACTATTGAAATTAATATTTCATTTTAGTTCTTTTATATTGCAAAATGCAGTCATCTATATCTGATGATATACATTTTAAGAAGACAGTACTTTCACTAAACTAAGTTGCCCTCCCTTCAAGCTAAATCTAAAAATGAATTCCTTTTAGATCAATTGTCTTTCCCTCTGCCATGAATAACTTACTACTGGAAACTTAGTAGACTTTAGAGACCAGTGGGAAAGAGAAGACAGGAGGAATATGAAAATATTGATGAGAAAGCTGTTGTAATTGAAGTTACCTTGGGTTGAATGGTAATAGATTTATACTGGAGCCATTTTTCTTCCTCTTAGTTAGCTCTTCAGAATTAATTGCTCCGAAATGGTTAGTAGCTCTTGGACAAAGAGGCTTTAGGCATGGTAAAATGGGCATGTGCCCACAGCCTGCATTTTCTCTTAAGTAGGCCCTATCTTGTTGTAGCTTTTATACAGGGAACAGTTGGGAAGTTGACTGTCTTTATGAGCATGCCTTGTTATGAACCTGCCAAATGTGTCCAGGGATGACAAAGGCTGCATGCACATCTAGTGCATTTTGTTCTCTGCCTTGGATGTTCCTTCCGCGTGCAGAAAGGATACCTCACAAGGTATGGGGCATCCCGGTTTGAAAAATACAAACCCCCCCCCCTCATTTTGGTCACGTAAGATTAGTTGCAGTTTTCTTTGGATCAGGGCCCCTACGTTGATATTTTGGATAAGTATCCATGTGTATTTTTATCTGAGTAAAACTGATCAAGTAAATATGTCATTCGGTAGCATGGTTGCAAGGAAGAGGAAAACTGTTTCTTCTGAGAGTCCAAACAAAGCTTTGGAATATGGGCTTCTCAACCTTTAGCTGTATGTATTCAGGGAGTTCCCAGGTGTAGGATTACCATTATTTCAGCTTCCCATCATGTCCCCCCCTCTACATTGGACCCTGAGAAAAGAGAAATATTTGACCCACCGTAAGCAACGAGTGAGAGGGGAATCACAGTTGCCAAGTGGGCAGCTAGCACAAAATAGCTGGGTAGCACAACTGATGTGTTTATATGCATGAGCCTCAGGTTCCTTCTCCCTGTTTCCAGTTAAAATGATCACAGTAGAATTATGTGTAAGATGTAAATTCCGTTGGTCTTGGAGAGATGCTATCCAGCTGAAAACATGCCGAGATAGTTAAAACAGATAGAGACCCAGTTCGGGATAGTGGTTAAGGCATCAGGATAGAAACCCTGAGTTCTAGTCCTGCCTTAGTCACGAAGTCAGCTGGCTGACCTTGGCCTAGTCACTCTTGGCCCTAGGAAGAAAAATACAAACTGCTTAGTTAAACAAATAAATTAACTTAGGAAAAAAGTAGCTTCCTTTGTTCCCAACCACATATATGTCACTTTTAAACTGGGAGGAAATTCAAAAACAATTGCTTATGTACAATATGAGAGCAGCATAAAAGCAACATTAAAAGCTCTCTTGGCTTTGCCTGTAATCCTTTGGATCCTTGGCTACGGGGTTATTCCCTTCTCATGCTGAAAGCTTCTGCTAAGAAACTTTGAAAATAACAATGCTGTCCATAATTCATTTTTCTTTTCTTTCTGTTTTAACAGGTCATTCTTATAGAATTTTTACCAAAGACACCAATTTTCCAACCAGATTAGCATTTGCTTTACCTAGAGACTTCCTGAGTATGTTTCATTTCCAATGGTGCCTTGCTTGGTGCTCTCCTCGTAATGATACAGAGTTGGTTCTACAGGATCTTGTGGTGTTCTTCGTTCTTCTTTTTTCTGTTTTTTTTTTTTTGAACAATGTGTTCAAAGTTCATTTTGTCAAAATTGGCACATAGCATTCTGTGTAATTTAAATTATTACCTTCCCCCTTTTCTGTTCATGAACCCTGGTCTTGAGGTATGGGTAATATGTGTGGGTATGTGTTTGAATATGCACACACATACATACGTGTGTGTGTTTCTATATGTATATATACATAGCTATTATATACAAATGACAATAGCTATAAGTATTCTCAAGATAGACATGAAAATTGGCAATCATTTTTAACCTATGCACTTGCAGCTCTAAATCTAAATCTCACCATATTTGGCTGATGACAATATCTGTTTGGGTCAGATTTTTCCCCCTCTTCCTCTCTGGGATATAAAACCAGTCTCTTCTGAGCCAACAAGCAGTATTCCTTCATAGCCCTAACATCCATTCCTTTTCTTGAACCTTGAAAAACAAATCCTGTCTGCTCAGAAGATGTTCCTCCTCCAGAAACTTGAACATGGGTTGCTGTTTCTCCATGAGAAGACTCCAGTCGCAGATTTGCAGGTGTTTAATGGCTAATCCTGCTCAGGACTGTAAAATTGACTGGTATTTCCTAAGAAGGCTGCTGCATGGACCATGGTAGATAATCTTCCTGTGGCTAAGAGATTCGAAGTGACTGAAGAGAACCCAGGGTTCTACTCCTAATCTCTTAATCATGGTGAAAAAAAAAATAAAGTGATATTTTGTTTATACCAACTCCATATGTGTTTGTGTGGGTGCTTCTGAAAGAGGGGAGAATGAATGAGGGAGTGAATATGTTTGTCGGTGTGCAGGCCAGCGTGCATTGTGGTTCATGCCATGTAACAGCTTTCTTATTGTTTACCCAATTGAATAGTACAAGAGGACGCAAGATGGGCAGAAACATATTTGTTAATGTTTTCAGTAGTTTTGAGTTATTGAATGTTACAGTGTTTGGCTCCAACCCATGGAAAGCTGTATTTAAATCCCATTAAAATCATTGGGCCTAGTCTATTGGTTTCTAATGCTCTCAAGTTCTATTTATTTCATTAGGACTTAAGTGCCACCAATATTCTCCTTTATTTTGAAGCTTTCCCTTGGGTTTGGGGCCTTTGTGTGTAAAACATTAACAGCATTTGTACCAGATGCTAGCGATGTGTCATTAATGTCTTGATTTTTACATCTGTATTTCAGGTGGATGAATTTTAAAAAATGGTTATTTGAATTAATAGTTTACTGAATGTCTGGAGTAAATACTGCATTCTAACTTTTAAATTTTATGTTTACATGGTTAGCTTTCTGTTTTATTGTTTGCACAAGGAAACATTTAAAAAATATAAGTATGTAATAATATGCTTTGGTCAGGCCAGTTTTTAATTCCTTGGCTGTGCATATCTTCACGTATTAAGTTCAATGCCTGTTGTATGCAGTTACTTCTGAAACATTTGTTTCTGGATTTTAATGTAGGTGAAATATAACATATTTTAAGGGCCTGTTCTTCATGTAGCAGAGCAATAATGTGAATAGCCAACGAATACAATTTGCATAATATTTGTATTAATGAAATATTTATCCCACTACATGAATATCAGTTCTTTTCATTTAAATATGTGTTTTGCTTTATTGTCATATACAGATACGTTTATTGTGTATTTGCCAATGTTTGCTACTCATAGCAGATTGCTAATATATTTTGAATATATTTTGTGACAATTTAAAGCTCTGCTTGCATATCACACCCTATAGTGGCTCCAATATATTTTCATTGGCTAATCTTGTGGTTCATCCAGAGTCTGGCATTTCTGAATCTCAGAATCTCAAAAGGAGACAAACAAAGCATATGCCAAGACCCTTCTATCATAAAACAATACAACTAGCTTTGACTAGATGGCATGCATTGTACTTTGCTCTAAATATGTACCTGGACTCTTTTTAAATGATTCATTTCCTTCTTATTTTAAGCCATGATACAGTTCTCTTTTTTGGGGCTGAGCGTGTTGCGTGAATGAAATCATGGTTTATTTTAGGGCATTCAAACTAGGGTTTGAAACCATGTTTTGTTGTTGGCTTGCTGATTGCAACCTTGATTGAGCCAATGTGGAAAATGAACAGATATGTATGGGCTGGATTGTTTCCCAGTTCACTTTTGCTTTGATTCTGTACCCCACCACTTTAACTGGGCCTCAGAAAGAAGGGTAACCAAAAAGAAGGAAAACAAGTTAAATTTGCCCAAAGCTAAAATTACTTTGCACATCTGCAAAACTGATGCAAATTGGATTTTTAAAAAAATCATACTAAGATTATCCTGTGGTTGATTATGATACATGAATGCAGCCTATGAAAGAACTTTAAAATAAGTATGTAGTGTTAGTCAGGTATTCCAAAACTGTCTCCTATCATTCATGATCTGCTTTTTTTCTTAACAAAAGAAACCATAACGCATTTTCTCCTCTTCTGTGAAATTTCCATAATGTCTTAGAGCATAAATATTAATAATGAAAGCTTGGGCTGTTTTCCAACACAGTGTGCTTATTGATTTGAATGGGCTTATTGTCCTTATATCTGTGTTATTGGCGTGGAGTCTTAAGTACACAAGATGTAAAATTCACCTCTGTCCCTAAAGTGGAGAGAAAATTGCTATTAACCCTTAGCTTCTTAGATCTCTCTCTTTACTTCTGTGAAGGTAGAGCCTCTTTCTAAGGATCCATTTTGCATTATTTAGTTTTCCTGGGGAAAGTTATTGGCAATTTCTTGCATGTGCAAGAAGCTTGGCCTGCATGCTAGAGCTCCTGTATATGGATATAACTGCTGAGTAGGTTGATTGTTTGGTTTGTTACATTAGAAAAACTTGGCTTATAAATCTTTTCTTCCTCAAAAGTTTTTGTCAGTCCGAACTTTACATGGATAGTTTTGCAACTATCATTAAGGCTACAAAGACACTAATGAAATGAGGATTGCTCCAATATTATATTTCTCTCTTAGTTAAATATTACGTCCAAGCTAGCTCAGGTAATCTGTTGGATGGTGGGTGCAGCCCCATAACTTATCACTATGAGTGATCTCTTCATTGAACCACCTATGCTGAGAGAAAGGAGTCAGAATGACATGACATACTGCTAGATCTATTATGGCCCAAATATATATATATAGTGTATACACACACACACACACACACAAAATCTGTGACCCTGTGAAAAGTCTTGCTTTTTAAAACTGGTCTAATAAGTAGATCTTTTCCATAATAATGATTTACCTGAACTGTTTGTATAACTATGCTAATTTGGCAAATTTTTAAATAAGCATGTCCACTCCTTTGATTTGGGTTGCTTTATATACATTTACCACCATGTCTTTTCTATGTACTGGATTTTTTAAAAAAAATCTGGGGGTGAGGGGGAGGGCTGGGTTGGATTTACTTGAGTTGCAAGCACAAAACTTAGGAAATTGCTAATTTATTCATGCATGACTATATATTAGATAACAGATTTACATCTCACATGGCAGTAGAAAATGAATATTAAAGCTGGTAATAAAAATGTTGGAAGTATGAAGACTAATGAGGCAAGAAAAAGTATAACATTACTGTGTAAATCTTGCATCCACAGAGAGAACTTCCAGTGTGAGTTCACATTTAGTCACTTATGAGTGTAACAGAATTACAGTTGGTCCTCAAAATATTATGTTGCATTTACATTGCTCATTTAAAATAATGCTATGGTTACATGCCTTTCGATATGCAAATTATTTAATGCTCTCCCTGCTTGTATGTAATTTTCCTCTGAAACAGATGTTCCTTAAGGTACTAACAGTGGCAGGAAACCCACTAAATACTTGTCAGTACCCTTGTTTTGCGTATAAGACAAGGAAGGAAGAAGTGTTTCACTGGATCCTTGATGGGCCAGTATAAGGAACTGATACTTAAATCCTTAAAATTGAATCCTTAAAATGAAACTGTTTTATAATTATGCAGGTCTGCATTTAGAAGTATATGTACTTTATGAAATCATTTTAAAAAAAAGTTTTAAGGCTATACACGTACCAAGGTTAACCTTACTAAAGAGTAAGCAGTCTTGAACATGTTTAGTAAGCTTAAGACTGTAATGTAACCCTAACCATTTGGACAGCTAATAAAGAAAATCAAAACCTCTTACGAGGATTAAGAAAATTATAACTCTGCCTAATCAAGCATTTGTGTGTGTGCATGCATGTGTGTATGTGTATTTCCTTAAGTTTCTTGTCCACTAACTGCTGATTTGGTCCAGAGACTGAATGCCATTCTGCACCATGAAATCCATGATATACAGACCTACACACAAAACATTGATCAAATGCTACATGAACAAATAGATGAACAAACTTTTACATTATACACATGATCCGCTTTTAGTTTTTTTTTAAAAAATGTAAATTGTCCATCTTTCCAAAGTAATTTTAAATGCTGTCCAGATTGCTCCTCTTAGATAGGAAATCTAAGAGCATGTTCCACTAAAAAAATGTAACGTTTTGAATAAAATTGCCTTGTCTATATAAAGGAGGTAGTAAGTAACATTTTTAAAACATTGGAGAAATTCTTCATTTCTTGGTACCATGGTATGTAACTGCATTGGTTAATTTTGAATTTAACCTCACATTTCAAATGTACCTTTAAACAATGATACAGCTTTAATACTTTTGTCAAATACACTGACAGAATGTCCTTTGAAGATTTCTCTGGAATTGCCTTGTATAGTGCTTGATTAATTCCTCAATTGTTATATAGTTAAACATCACATGCCTTTAAAATGATATTAAGATACATTCCTAGCCTGTTAAAGTGTATGCGTCTATATAAAAGATCTTTTTCACAATATGGCTTTTGGCTTGACATATAGATTTGGGGGACCATAGCGCTTAACCATTTTGAGAAGATTGTATATCAGAAGTTTCACCAGCATCCTTTGATGAATTACATTACTTTTGTCATATGGCCCCCCCAAAAAATGCAGTACAGCTGAAAACTGATTCTTAGCATACAGTTTCAGGTCTTGCCACATTATAACTTTCTTCCTGGTCATTATAGACCTTCATATCCTAAGGTTGCAGCGAAACTAATTTATACAAAATTCTCTAGACCAGGAAGTTTTGGTTTGGCACTGCTAGCTTATGAAGGTGCACACCAATTCTGGCCAAATAAAGGAAAACGCTGAAATGTCATGAGATCACTTTAAGTGGGTTTATTGGGCTGGAAAAATGCTGTTGACTACCTGGGCTTGACATACTCATTGCTGAGGTCAGCATTCCCATGGCTCAATCGTGTCTGTCCCTCGGTTATATTTGGAGAGTCTCAGTCATCCAGGTTATAGTCAGAGCTGAAGTTTCTTGGATGAGAAGTGAAGCAACTTCAAAGAAAAAGACCAGTTGCCTCATGAAAAAGTACTTTTGGGAATTGGTTGTGTTGAAAATGCTATATGACTTGGAATTCCGGTATTTTCTCTCACACACACACATACACACCCGGCTATCAACAGGTAAACCGGAATCAAATAGTTTAATCCTTAGATATGTCAGTTCCTGTAGCAGTTGAATGAGAAATTATACTAGAAGCTGTTTCCCGCTACCTCTCCATCAAAGAATCAAAGGGCAAGGTAGTCTTCCCCTACAGACCTGGATATTGTAAGCTCTGTGAAAGACATCAGGTTGGGAAATCCAGCTGTTACACGATTAAGATTAAATTTCCCACCCAACCAGGGCCTGGTTGGTCATCCTTGCCTTCTGCTCTTTTTCCTCTTCATACTTCCACATGAAAGCATGCCCTTTAATTCTGCATGTCACTGGGAAACTGCCACTTAACAATCTTGGAGGGCATTTCCGTGACAAAGAAACCGGGTGAGTTGCCAACTAGATGTAGGCAAAAAGTGGCAAGTAAGAATGTGGGTAGTTCTTGGCGTGGGGATAAACAGAACAGAAGCAAGAAAACCTTGGTAGCAAGGATAAATTAGGAAAGGGCTTTCTATTTTAAGACCTTCATTGGACTGGAATATTGGTGCATAATTCCTGAAGGTAGGAGTATTAACAGTTATCATTTACTATGATAACATCTTTTTTTCAAGTACATTCAGTAGAGGAGCAATCCACTGCAGGACTTATTTCTGAATAAACCAACACAGAATTGACTTATCAAGCCTTTAGGCCGATTAAAGTTGGATTTTAAGTGCAATTCAGAAAGCCCTTCGTTTTTTCAGGTTTCTTCGTGTATGAAAGGGTAGTCCCATTTCATTATAAAGTACTCTCAAAGAATCCAACTTGCCAGTTCAAGAGTAGCCTCCCATCTCGTGCAAAATGGCAAACACTTTGGAAATAGAATTTCAAAAACCCATTTCTCATCTAGTATGGTGGTCTATTCAGAGAGGACTTTTTAAATGAGGGCATGCCTAAAGAGCGTATGTGTGTGTGTTTGTGTGTGGCGGTAGTGTGTGTTTCTGGACCTCAGCCATGCCGTTTAGCCTTTTCTTACCCAGCTAATGGGAGCTCTACACTTGTGGCCTTCTCGATTGTCACCGTTGTATGCCCCTGTTGATGTTTCTAAATGAGTGATAAATGGAATATATGACTTTGTGGAAAATCATTTCAATCTGGAATTAATCTTAATATTCTAATATATTTTAGAGCATTAATATGAAATAATGGCACCTCTTCCTTGCCAATAAAAAGCTTCACATAAAAAATAGGAGGTGAATCAGTGTTAATGAAATACATTTTTATTTACAGCTTACTATATAGAAGTCTGATAAAATTGGATGTCTTAATAAAATAAGAGCTTTGGTTAATCTCCTTTCTCCTGGGGGGGGGGAATGCTTTTAAAGTATTTTAAAACATGTATCTGATAATGTGTGTATATTCAAAGACATGGAAAGAACGATTAATAGGGTGGGTTTTTAAAACGCACAAAATACACTTTAAAACCAATCTGAGATGGTTGTTTTTAAGTTTATCCACTCACCAACATTTCATAACTTTGTCTCTTTATCAGATATCTTTTCCCGTCCTGACCCAGCCTTAAATAATGTATTCCAGTCTGAAATCTCTCTAGAGAAAAACTGTACGTGTTACAAAGGAATAAAATTGTGAAGCTATCTTACAAAGACTTGTTTTCCTTTCCTAACTGAATGAACTTTGCATGATTTCACCAGAATGCTTTTAATCGACAGTTTTATTCTTTAGCACATAGGAAGCTTCCTTCTACTCAGCTAAGCCTTTAGTCCAGATAATTCGGTATAGTCTGGCTGGAGCTCTGCATGGCTTCCCAACCTTAATGAGATGCCAAAAATTAAATTAGAGGCTCTACCACCGTGCTGTGGTCCTTTCCTGGTAGAAAGATATCTCACCAACTTGGAATGGCTATGCCTTGCTGAATTCAGTGGCGATTATTTTGAGTAGATACACAGAGGATTCCTTATCTCATAGTTAGCTGTACATAATGGTATGGAACTAAATTTAAGGCAGATTAATGGAACTAAATTTAAGGCACATTAATACTGCAGGGCTGTATCATAAATTTTAAAAAATGTTGAAGAATGTGTTGCGGGTGCATGTTAAAAATTCAAAGAAGGAGATTCTGATTGGGTGGTGTTGAGAGTAAAGTTGTTTTTTTTAAAAAAATCTTCATTTTCCTAAGTACCATTTAGTTTCCTTTTCTTTTTTTAAGCATAGATTTCACCACATGCTGCCCCATCCTGTTTGGAAAAATGGAAGGGGTTTTTTTTGACAATGAAGGATCTCTGAATATGAATGGAATGCCTCTGCAGACTTTTATAATACAATTGATGGGAAGCAGAGAGACATTAAAATCATTTTTAAAAGTTGAAACTTTTTTTTAAAGGATTAAAAAAAAATAACCAAAAAGCCACAATCTAATATTCAGGAAAATTGAGCAGAATTCTTTTTTCGAAGAAAGGTGAAATTAATTCGTAGGTGAGAGTTTGCCAATTTCTGTTTTCCAAGCTAGAAAACGTGAACAAGTATGTAATCCAACATAAGCCTCAACAACAGTTTTACCTCCGGTTACTATCTAAAACTTTAGATCTTTGAATAGTTTTAAACACGGGGATCTCTTCTTAGCAGAAGTCCAAGAGCATCTGAAATTAAGTTCTCTTCAGCATTTCCAAAGTCTGGCATTAAACTCTGTGTGCATCTTTCTATTTTTAGAGGGTCTTTAGATGTCCTTTAGAAAACAACAACAACTGGCTAGCAGTCTCTTTATATGTATAATTAAAAAAAAACACACCCTGGAGCTACCCTGAACCGCGCAGGGTGTCGTAATTTTCAGTTTGCAAAGCAGTATGATACAATGTTGCTGAGCAGAAAGACCCAGGATAGATTTAATGTAGCCAATTGTGCGCTTCTTAAAAAAAAAAAAAAGTAACTGTTCGGTGTGAGTTAATTTTGGATTTTTTTTCTTCTCCTCCTCCAGCATCTCTCTCTCTCTCTCTCTCTTTTTAGGCTTTGTGCCACATTCTTCCAGACAAATGCGTATTCCGTGAGGACCACTGTTCTGCTAAATGCTCTCAGTTCTCTCTTTGCAATCAAGATTATGTTGCTAAGGAGATCTTGCTTTTATTGGTGCCATTGATTTGTGTTAATACGTTTTGAATACCTCTTGGTATTCTTCCGTAGACAAGGCCAAAAGAAAAACTTCTCTTCCTCCCCCCCCACCTCCCCTCCTCCCGAGTTTCCCAATTTACATGACAAAACGGAGCGGTGGTGTAATGAAGCCGATAGAAAGTGGGCAGTTGAAAAGCAACCAAAGAAGGCCACTCAAGTGAGATATGTGGCGGGGGGGATGTGCTGGGGACAGTCTGGCCTGCCTTTGCTCCAGCTGCAAGATCTGGCTTGGGCCTGGGCGAGAGATGAACAGGGCGACGAGAGAGCGCCTCCAATCTGCAGAGACCACCCACTTCTTGAATTCCCTTGGATTACCTCACTGGTTTTAAGACAAACGCTCATGATGCCAACGGCAACGAAGGCTCCTTCGTTCTCGGGGAAAGGGGAGAGGAGGAGCCACCGCCTTCCAGCTTCTCTTCCTCCCAAGGAAGGCGGTTGAATGTTGAAGCTCAGCCCTGAAGGCCCATCCTTGAGAAGTAGGAAATATGGGTAGTCCTCGACTTACAACAGTTTGTTTGGCAGCCGTTCAACCACAGCACTGAAAAGTGGGGCTTATGGCTATTTTTCACAGTTATGACTTTTGCCTGATTTATTTCTGGTATTCTGCGCTTTGATATAGTCCAAGGGCTAATCTATATCTATATATTATATATAGATAAAAGCCAAGTGCCACTCACTCATCACGAAATCTCCAGAACTGTAAAGCTTACAAAATTGAAATTTGGTGCGTATCTTCCTCTTGGCTTCTAAGTGCTTGCTAAGAAAGGATTTTTTGAAATGACCATTGGATCGTTAGTATTTCTTATACAGTAATTAACACACTCTGATGCTAAGGAGTTCTACTCCCCTTCCCCACCTGAAAAGAACTCTGTTCTAACTGCCAGTTGCCTCACATTCCGTTACCTCAGTTCAAACCGACAGACATTCCACTCCTTCACTCAGGAGCGGCCTGGGGCTCCCTATAAGACTAAACGTTGGTACCTCACCAAAATGTCTACGCCTTCCACCTATGGAACAGCTTCCAGACTCAAGGCGGCAGGAGCGATATTCCCTTATGTGTTTCAGTCACCGACCACTACTGAGCCAACAGATTGTGAAGCAAATTTCTCCTGCATAGCCCGATCACAAAGTTTTGTCGCGAAGCACAGGTCTCCAGCCAGTCAATAAATAAATATTGACCCAGACCTTTTCAGCATCCTGATGGTCACGTGATCAAAATTCAGAGGCTGGTTCATATTTATGATGGTGGCAGTGTCCTGGGGTCATGGGATCCCCTTTTGTGACCATCTGACAAGCAAAGTCAATGAATGGGGAAGCTAGATCCACTTAACCACCGGGTTACTAACTTAACAACTGCAGTGAATCACTTAACAACTGTGGCAAGAAAGGGCGTAAAAATGGCGCGAAGCTTGCTTAACCAGAGAAATATTGGGCTCAATTGGGCTTGTAAGTCGAGGACTACCTGTAGTGAAGGTGGTAGGGGAATAAATAGGGAGCACAGGTTGAGTTAGACTCTCCTCTTTTTTTCAAAATGGAAAAACAGCCGGTGGTCAGTTTTGGAGAGCGCTTGCTTGGAAATTATTGGTTTCATTTGGTAGATGGGTAAATGATTTATGATTCTAAGAAAGGAGAATATTTGTGTCATGCCCTTGTTGGAGTCTGATTCTGAGGGGGAGATTGAGGAGCTGACAGG
>AZIM01004713.1:44059-59342 GCA_000516915.1 Ophiophagus hannah | reverse complement strand
AAATGGGGTAGGGTCTCCTGCTTGGGAGGAAGGGGGTTGGACTAGATGACCTTCCAACTCCGATTATCTGTTATCCGATCAGGACAGGACAGGACAGGAGAGTACAATGCCATCCTCAATTCCAAGAAAAAAATCAAGATCGGTGAAAGCTCCCATGGCAAGGAGCTCCAACCGAGGCCAGCTTGCAAAGGGGAGGTGCCTTTTTTTATGGCTTTGGACTTTTTAAATTATTCCTGGGGAAATCGAGCGGTGGGATTGGTTCCCTCAAGTGGCATTCAGTCTCAGGAATGTTTCAGCATCACAAGACAATCTCTGGTCAGCTTAACCAGACCAAAGACCTTGGTGAGGTCCTGGGTTAAAAGCATGAGGGCCACCCAAAACATCTTTACTGCAGTCAAAAATCCCTAGGCATGCTTTTCAACCGTGTGTGTGTGTGTGCGTGTGTGTGTGTTAAAAAAACAACAACTATTTATTGCTGCCGCGAAAAGAAAGCTCGCTCAACGCACAGACAGTCCACGCAGCTAAAGGCTGGTGTGAAACAATGCCACTGGAATTTGAAAATTAAAAAAAGAGGAAAGCTATTTTCGCTCCACAGGGCTTAATGTGCGGTGGCAACAGGCCTGTAATTTTAGCATTCAGTCTTAGAAGCAAAAAAAAAAAGAAAACACAGGAGTGGGTAAGGCTGCATCTTGGCAGAGCTGAAGAACAAAGGAAACCAATTTTTTATTTTAAAGAAAGCAAATACAGCCTCCAAACTTTGGTCAAGCCATCCAGGGAGCTAAAATGCAACTTGTGTCTGCTTGTTATATTTTAATCTTAGCCTCTCTCCCCCACACTGATTTCTTCATTTTTGTTTAACTGGTTTCCAGTTATTACTGCTGTTCTGGCTGGGGGTGGGGGTGGCGGGGCAAGCACTTCTTAGAGAGAACAAGGGCTTTGGCCAGATATATTAACTGGACAGGAGAAGAATATCTATCTAGCAGTGAGAACAAGGAAAATTTGGAGGGGGGGGGGAGTAGAGGAATTTGATGCGTCTGAATAGCAGAGGTTATGCAGGAGATTACCAGCCTGAGCCGAAGGAGGGGTCAAATGCGTCGTAAGTCATGAGTCCCTGCGAGCCCACAACAGATCTTGAGTGCCCTTCTTATCTCCCGCTCATTTCCCTTGACTGTTAGTTGGTCAGATTCTTGTACAAGAGCTTAAGCTTGCAATAAATCTTTATACTCATTTGAACTGCCCAGATCTCCCAATTTCCCTGGCGCTTGATGGGTTACCTCAAGGATGAAACTATGGTTACTGGTGGTTACTGGCCATGTTAACACTTTGGTCATCTCTAATATTGGTTTGACAACATGTGGAAAATTCCAGCTGCCAGGACAGATCATATCCTGAGTGATCACTCTTCCTGGGTTCTGCCTCATTCAGATTATTTTCTTCTGGGTTGTGAGACAAAGGACACAAAGCGAGAATGCTCTTTCCCCCTCCCCCTTTGGGGGCACAAAGCTGTTCCTCTTCCTTCCTCCCCAAATGCAAAAAAAGCTAAGAGAAAGCTACTGCAAGAAATGACCCTCCCAAACCAAACACTCAAAGATTTCTCTTTCAGATATCAGGAAAAGATTTATAGGGACAAGTGACTTGAGAGTGAGATATCCACTAAATTACAGTCCCCGATTCTGACCTTTTATCACTGCCCCCGGGTATTTTGAAGCCAAATCTAGAATTCCAGCAGAACAACACTAAATTACAGGTAGTCCTCAACTTACAACTGTTTGTTTGGTGTACATTCGAAGTTACAACAGCACTGGAAAATGTGACCTGTGACTGTTTTTTACCCTGACTACCGTTGCAGCGTCCCTGTGATCATGTGATCAAAATTCGGTATACTTGGCAACTGGCATGGACTTATGACAGTTGCAGTGTCCCCTTTTGTGACCTTCTGACAAGCAAAGTCAACAGGGAAACCAGATTTACTTAACAACCATGTGACTAACATAACCGCAAGCGATTCACTTAAGGACTGTGCCAAGACAGGTCCTAAAGTGAGGCAAGTCTAATAGCGGTCTAGCTTAGCAATGGAAATTTTGGGCTCAACTGAGTCAAGGACTATTTATAAAACCCCTACCAGATACAAAGGGTGCGTTCAACTTGTAGGTGATCCCGCTATCCCAAAGATCTGACGGATAAAATATGTCCAAAAGTGGCATTTTGACAGCATGCCATTTGTGGCCACAGCATATGTTTAAATATATATATATAATGTATTTAAGAAGAATGGGAGCTTACTTTTACATCTCAAGGGGCCACATAGATGCATTGCAAATTTTGTAAAAATTAACAGAAAAATATAACAAGAATTGGAAGGGAGCTTAGAGGTCTTCTAGCCCAACCCATTACTCAAGCAAGACACCCTATACTATTCCAGGCAGATGGCTATCCAATCTCTTCTTAGAAGCCTCCAATGATGGAGCACCCACAACTTCTGGAGGTAGGTCGTTCCACTAGTTAAATTGTTCTGGTAACTGAAAAGTAGTAGAGCATCTAAATAGAAAACAGCGTACTTTGGAGACTTCATGGAAAGACCCAGCTCTCTTAAGAAGACTCTGCTGCTGGGAAAGATGGGAAGAAAGAGAAGGTGACCAGCAGTAAGGACTGTTAACAGTGGTGGTGGGAGACTTAAAATAACAGGTGGATGGATGACAGACCACCCTGGAGAAAATCTTACCTATATGATCTCAAACAGCCGGCATGGATTTGATCGCAAATAATCAATCAAATCATGAAAATACATCTTTTATTCTCGTTCAGTTGAAGCCAACTGGCTGAGAACAGCATTCTAAACAGAAGCTTGCTCTTGCTCAAGCACAAGACTTTCCAGATAGGTGGTTGTCCGGTCTCTTCTTAAAAGCCTCCAGTGACTGAGTACTCACAACTTCTGAAGGCAAGTTGTTCCACTGTTTGTTCTCAACCAGAAGGATAGTAGTATCTTCTATGGTCCATTAATTATTGTCAACGGAAATAACACCATCTCACACAATAACTACATTAGCAACGGTGTAGTATTATTCCCTCTCATCTTCTAGAGCGATGGGGGGGGAAAAAAACAAACCACATTCAACTTTCAAAAGCGTTCAACTTTCACTTCAATATTGAAGTTTTGAAGAGCTGTGGAAATTATTTCTCTCCCCCCGCCCCGCCTTCAAAGCCCAGGAGAAAGAGTTGCCTTGGAACAAAGCAGCACTTTTTAAATTCTTCTGCTTTTTTCAAGAGGGTGTTGAAAGGGCCTGCTGTGTACAATCCAATTCTCCAAATTATTGGTTTGAACTGAGTGTTCCAGTGCAAACGATTTGATGAAACAGCTGCAAGCTAGAAGGATGCTTTTGGGTATTAAGCATGTAGGCAAAGGCCTCTCCGAACGCCCGGTTTTAATTCAGATTTCGCTTGCTGGCAGGAACTGCTCCATCCGGAAGAGGTTCATGGAAACAGTCCAACTGAAGTTCAACAGAGGCAGCCAGCAAGCTTCAGGTTTCAACATTGTGACATTCCAGGTACAGGTGTCCATGAAGACTTTTAAAGGACGGTCCAGAATTTACATTGCAAAGCAGGGTGGGTTTTTGTTTGGACAAGGTGGAAGGCAGCCCTCCGGCAATTTTGCATATCCAAAACAAGAGGGGAAGGATGGATTGTGGTAGGTAAACAGGAGAAATGAGAACTCCGAAAAGCAGCATTCAGAAGAATGTAAAGGAAAAAAAGAGGAGGAAAGCAGGGTGAAAGAAATAAGGGCTAGATTTGCTCCAAGTTTGGACTGTACACCTTTTTATCATCATCTTTTAAAGACCCCATTAATCCCTTGCAGGGTGGAGTCTTGGGCAACTGAATGGAGCTGAGTTTTTCCTGGCCAGATGCCCTTCCTGTCACCAATGCGGAGTTTTGTTCAGCAGAGAGAGAGAAATATCTGCCTCTACCTAGGATCGAACTCATAGCCTCCTGGTTGTGAGGCAAGAACTCCACCCCTAGGCCACTGCATCACTCTTGGATTGCACACCTTTTGTTGGGAATAATCCCATAACCTAGGATGGGATATTGCCCAGTGTTAAGGCTCAGGTAGAAGGCAAAAGTTTTGATTCAACTTTGGAGTGAGGAAGTTGCTTTAGTTATTGGGTGTTGGCACCTACCTAATTAAATCTGGATGTCTTTGCTACAAAAGGCGGGTTGGAGAACAGAATCCCAGCCCCACTTTTGGATAACACCGCTAACACGCAGGGTGCCCTACGGCAAGGTAGTTTTACCCCTTCAACCCTAATGGAGGAGTGAAGACAGCTGATACCAGAGTAAAAACCGGGCAGCTTAATAAGCCCAGGTAGCCCTCGGCTTACAACAAACAGTTAGATTTGGCGACCGTCCGAAGTTACAGCGGCACTGAAAAAGATGACTTATGATTGTGGCCGTAAGTCAAGGGCAAGCTCTGTATGTTGCTTATTGCCTTAAAATGACATACATCTACCAGCTGGCTCTGCTATCTGAAAATATTTTGGGAGCTCAGTATGCCTCTTGGAAGAAAAGTCCCCACTGATTCAGGTGATCCCACCGTTCCATTTTGCGGCCGTCATAAAAATCTAAATGTTTTAAATCTCGGAGCTTGGTGGTTTTCTCGGAGACGTTTCATTACCCAATTAGGTAACGTCATCAGTGCAAGACCCAACATGGTGCCTTTTTTTGTTGTTTCCCTGCACCTGTTTAACCGCCGTGATCCGTGAGACAAGGAAAATCCTCTCTAATACGAAGTGCCCTGAAGGTTAAGACACAGAATAGACTACGAGTCCTGAAAAAAGATAATTCTGTATTCCTTTTGAATAACATTTGCACTTACGCCGAGCGGTGGCACGCTGCCTATTTAAAATAACGCTTTCTCCTGAATACAGCTAATCCTCGACTTATGACCACAACTGAACCTCCAATTCCTGCGGTTAAGTGAGGCAGTTGTTAAGTGAGTTTTGCCCCGTTTTACAACCTTTCTCGCCACAAGTTAAGAAAAGCAACACACTTGGTAAGTTAGTCACACGGCCGTTAAGGGAATCTGGATTCCCCATTGACTTTGCTCGTCCGAAGGTGGCCAAAGGGGATCGGGTGACCCCAGGGGATACTGCGACCGTCGTAAATACGACTCAGTTGACAAGCATCCAAATTTGGATCATGTGATCATGGGGATGCTGCAATGGCTGTACGTGTGGGAAATGGTCCTCGGTCACTTATTTTTTTTCAACTGCCGTTGTGACTTCGGTCACTAAACGAACTGTTGTAAGCCGAGGACTACCTGTATATGCACCCTTCCAAGAGATGCTGGAGGCAAAAGTATCTAGGCAACCGGTGGGTCTAGCGTGCTCCTAAACTATGATGCACCCAGGTAGCCATCCTTCCCTTGGGGAAGTTTCCAGCAGACCCCGTCCTTTACAGACTAGCTGTTAGTTGGCTTTTCCAAAAAGGTTTTCCAAAGTGCAGTCCTTTAAACCAAATTCCTCATGGATTTTAAAGTTGATTTTGCATGCATATATATACACACACATATATATATGCATACATACACACACACACACATACAAAATTATATATGCAAAATTAACTTAAGATATTTATTCATTCTTAAGTGCAGAACTTACTGTTCATTACTTTAATCTCCAGAGCTTTGCTTTGTCAACATCTATCAACCCTCCAGTGAGCAAAATCCCCAATTAACTCCAAATGCCTCACTCCTTGTTTACCATGGGCAAGGAGAAAAATAGCGTGAAAAACAAGATACCGTACCAGCCGTTAGTTCTTCCTAGACAGGTGAATAACCCCACATGTGTTTATTTTCTTTTGCAGAGAGTCACACTTCATACCTACCTGCTCATCCAGTCAGAAGCTTAAAGTGGTTTATGTGTTTGGTACAAATCCAGGTGTTTTTCTGTTAGAAACCAGCACAGCTAGAATTGCTACTTCTTCCCATTAATAATAATAATAATAAAAAATCTAGCTTTATCAAGCCCTCCTGAATAACTGTTGTCATAGGATGCAAATTAAGTCAAATACTTAAAAAAAAATAAAAAATGAAGGTTTCAGAAATCAGGTAATGTTATTGAAAGCTCGGAGAAAGAAGAATTTCTTCAATCAAAGGCAAATCTGAATTCTGTATCTTTATTTATTGATTAGCCCTTGGGCCATATCAAAGTGCAGACTTCCAGAAACAGATTATTACTAAAATTTGATAAAAGCAATTTAAAATGAAATTGGAGTAAAATACAATTTAAAATGAAATTGGAATGAAATACGATTTAAAATGAAATTGGAGTCAAATACAGTCTAAAATTAAAAATGGCCAATCTGAATTGAATCTGGTTGCAATGATACTAAAGCCCTGTGAAGGGAGTCAAATTTTAACCCATCATTGGCTAAGTCGACTACACTGCCTGCTTGCCTAGAAAAGAACACAAAAACTGTCTATGTTTAAAAACAGACACAGGATTAGCATTTATGTTGTTTTTTCACTCTTTCCAAGGCTCCTTCTTTTCGTTTTGCGGCCCTGTGGAGTAAATTAGTGTTAGGTTTGGAGTGATTTATCTTAAATATGTAGTTTATTAGGGTAAGATCTGTATAAGGGCCTTTCCAGCTAATGTTATTAGCAGTTATAGTTCCTCGGCTTTTAATCATTTTAAAGCAAACAAGGGACGTGATTGGTGCTCGATTCTATATTATGTCATGCTGCACACACAGAATGCACACAAAAGATTGCACATCCCTAAACAGTAGTCTGCAGCTTTTTAACCACTCTGTGTTAGCTTCTTTAGGTTGCTTTATTGGTTGTTGGACTGATTAACAGCAGGACAACTAGGATGGATAAATGCAATAATGTGTTTGATGCGTGGCAAATGGGCAAGGGAACAGAACAGATAAAATAGCATTATTTCCAACAGTAAGGCAATGGCTAAGCATTTGAATAACACAAACCTTTGCTAACCCACTTATTGTAAAAATAAACACTTTTTTTTTTACCCGGTTGCAAGTTGTTGTTTTTTTTAAAATAAAACCAGAGGAAGGATGCTGGCATGAAATTAACACAGAAAAAAAAAAAACAACAACTCACAATTCCTTTCCAGTTTTCATTAGTAATCAGAACAAAAAGGAAGCCACACCCTGAAGCTTGTACAGTTTCAGACCACACACCGCATTCACCCAAGTCTTTTTCTGTGCCGCGGAGAGGACGTCGCGTGGCTTGGATTTTCTGCCCACCTTCTGCCACTCGCTTTCAGCACCCACGGTTATCGTGAGCCGATCAAAAGCGCATCGCTCTCCTTTTCAGAAAGGAAAACAAGCCTGCATCGGTTTGGGTGTTAACGTTCTCCTACGTCTGGTCTAATGAAAAGAAGGCCAAGGGGTGGGGACATGATAGCAGTCTTCCAATATTTGAGGGGCTGAAGAGGGCAGGTGTGAGTGTGTCAACCTATTCTCCAAAGGACCGGAAGGCAGGAGAAGAAGCAAAGGATGGAAACGGATTGAGGACAGAACCAACCTAGAAAGGAGGAGACATTTCCTGAAAGTTAGAACAATGAATCGGTGGAACGGCTTGCCTTCAGAAGTTGTGGGTGGCTCCAAACCCTGGAGGATTCCAAGAAGAGACTGGACAGCCACCTGACTGAAATGGTATAGGATCTGCTGGAGCAGGGGTTTGGACTACAAGACCTCCAAGGTGCCTTCCAACTCTGGTGTTGCCACCAAAGAGGCATCTCACATTAGCTTTCCCCAACTATCTCTTCCCGGTTCCTTGGCCTTCATGGCTCCTCCTAAAGAACCCATAATGTGGGTGGCTCCATCGCGGGAGGTTTTCCAGAGAAGAACAGACAACCATTTGTTTGGGATGATATAAGGGGGGTTGAACTAGAAGACCTTCAAGGGTCCTTCCAGCTCTAGGATTCTATGTCATTCTAAGCAATTCATAAATGAGAGTTACAGACCAAATACCAGGCTGGAGACATCTATGGGGAATACAGAAGAACAAAGCAACTAAACGCACCGAAAAACTGCCTCTTGCATCATCATTTAAAACATGCATGCGGGCACAGACGCTTCTGCACCAAGGGGCCTAAAATGTACAAGGAAACAGGAATCCAGCTGAGAAATAGGAAGTTGGATCGAAAGGCTAAGACTGTAGAAGCGTCCTTACCATTTAATTTGTACAGTGGAAAAGGATGCTGGGTTTCTGTGCTAAAGGGCTGGTTAGAAACCACCTCTAAATAGAAACCATTGATATAACATTTGGGGTTTTGGAAGGCATTCCCCACAGAGAAGAGTCTTGAAAGAATCATTATATCAGCTAACAACATCACGAGGCCGGGAAGCAAATGCCAAAAGCAATACACTTCATTAATTTTTATTTTTATTTTTAAAAAAGGAACTGCACAGAAAGACTCAAAAAAAAAAGGTGCAATGTGGGATAAACTGCTTAGATCAACCACCTTGGCTCCCAGATGTGGCCCAACAGCTAGCTGATCGTGTAGCAAGCATGAAGGGAAATATATATATTTCATTCATTCTCCACCTGCATCAGTTTCAGAGCAAAGCTATAACTGTGTATGTCAGCCATCTTTTATTAATATTTGGGAGGCGACACACAATAACTCCCCAAGGTTTAGTCTCATCCCACTCCCCTTTCAAGTCTCTCTCAGTTCCTGAATGTCAGACTGTCTGTCTCCACATTTAATGATCATTTGGTCCCATAAATACCAATAATGTGTGATATCAAGGCCATTTAGCCTTTTAGTAAGACACATTTGTGGCCACTTGCTTGGAGGATAAACACAATCAGTTCATTGTCACTGAACCCAAGACCAGGTGAGTATTGTTCTTGTTAGAAGACTGCACTTCGATCTCTTTTTATGCTGAAAGAAGAGGGGAATCAAGGGAATCCCCAAATTTTGTTCAAAATATAGCACAGTCATCTAGGCAGGGAGACGTACACACTGGATTTCACTTTTCCTTTTCCCTTAAAAAAAAAACAGATTTAAGATTGCAAAGAAGAACTAATCTGAACCAATGTTTTCCAAACTTGTTCGACTTTAAGATGTGTGGATTTGAACTCCCAGAATTCTGTGAGTTGAACTCCGCACATCCTAAAGTTGACAAGTTTGAAAGACAATAAGCTACAGCATTGTTCTCATCCTCTTATCCTTTGTTCTAGCTTTCTTCTGGCTGAGAAACAGGGCAGACCAGGAGAATGATGGACCCTGTATCTCCAAATTGGTTGGGAAAGGGGAAATATGGCACAAGTCCTCAACAGGTGGTTGACCCAAACCAACTGACCAGAAATGTTGAGATGGGAGAACATTGCAGGACAAAATATTTGGTGGACAAGAACATATGGACATTAAAGCAGCAGAAAGAGAATACCAACTGCAAACAACTTCATCAGTTGTGTGTGTTTTATCTACTCAACTCCATTGTGCCAAGTGGCTTTGTAAGCATAGCTCGCATACGACTGTCACTAAAAGGGCCCTTAATAACATTTTGAAACAGAAGTAACGTTTCAGTTGTAATCCCAACGATGCCATCGAAGATGTCCGCCATTTTGAAACGAAATGGGCTTATGGAGAGAAGAAGTTGGAGTACGTGTAACTTTCCGTCCAGTGTGTTATCCACCTGGGGTGAAATGAGCTTGGGAAAACAGAGACCATGATGGTGGAAAGATGTTTTTGTGTCATAAAACTCTAAAGGGAGAAGTCATGAAAATTATTTGGACTACTCTACGGATCTCTAAAGAAAGATGCATCATAGAAGGAAGGAGAAATTTTCTTGTCAGTGAAAACAATTCCATCAATGGAACACCTTGCCCCACTGAGTTGAGGGTGGCCCATCATTGAAGGTTTTCAGTGACTGGACAATTGTTTGATCAGGATGATATAAGGTCTCCGGCCTTGAGCAGAAGACTGGACTATAAGATCCCTGAGGTCCCTTCCAGACTATGATTCTGTATTCTATAGTTTCAGGCATACATTATGGGGCTCACCAAGAATTTTTGGATGAGAATTTCGGATCTCTTTTGAAGGCCTACCTTTTTAACAATCTCTTCCTCAGAGGGTTACCGAGAGAGAAACATCCACGGTCAAAGGTGGAAAGAAAACTAGAGAAGGTAACCTGGCTATTGAATGGCCAAGCCCTGAACCTGGAAGACTGTACTTCACCTCTTCAGTCAATCTAAGATACCTTTCTCTTCATTGCAATGGGAAATCCCCTTTTTCCCCAGTGAGTAGGAGAAATGCAGGCGCAAACACTCCTCCACCCTAATTTGTTTTAAGAGGGAATTTTCTGGAGCCTCTGAAGAGGTGAACCAGACTGCACGGCCAGGAGGCTCACCATTTATGGGAATGGCCCTGTTCTTGTAAGAAATGAAACATCCTGTGTTTATGCAACTGGTGGAAGTATTTTGGAAGGAAGGGGCAAGGCACGGGGAAGGGAGAGGTTTACACAATGCGAAGTTGAAAAGCTGAGTTTTACCCTTTTATTAATACACTGTGTGCAACCGATGAAGGCAGTTGGGTAACGTTTGTGCACGGGGGGACCGGGGGAGACAGATTAAAAAGCCCTCCTAATGGGTTAAACTCGTGTTCTTAAGAGAGGCCAATTTTCTTATTTCAGGTTGGCCTTCCTTGAAGCTTTAATCCAGAGTTCGATGAGAATGTGAAAATGTGAATCTGAAAATCCTCTCATTGTTCAAGGATTCCTACTCAGTTTTACTCCTCCAAACTCCTCCCAAAGCAAAGCATCGGGGTCATATAAACAGGATAAAGCATAGAATATCTGTAGCTCAGGACTGAGCCCTTCATGCTCTCTCTAAGCTTGGTTGTTTTCTTGCAGACATTTCATTACCCAACTAGGCAACATCATCAGTGCGAGGAGGAGGAGGAGGAGGAGGANAGGAGGAGGAGGAGGAGGAAAGGAGGAAGAGGCGGAAGTGGATTGTGAGTTCTCTGGTGTTCTCTGACCCTGGTTGTTTCCTTGCAGATGTTTCATCATCAGTGTTAGTAGCTAGGGTAACAAAACATCTGCAAGAAAACAACCAAGGTCAGAAAGCACCAAGAGCCCCACAGAACAAAACATGGAAGCCCCATTATGTAATGAGCTCAGGACCCCACTCTAATCTGTGCATGAAACCCATTTGCATTATCCAAGACAAATCCAAATTAGGGGGCTAACAACCTGTTGCCCTACATTGCTACTGAAGGTCCCCTTGTCTTACGTGCTGCATCCTTGGACAGATTCAATGGTCCAGGTTAGGAGGGAGGGTCTTTTCCACCCAACTGAGAATAGGGAAAGGAAGAAAAGCTTGGCATGGCCTATCTGGCAAACTCTGCAAACCACTTCCTGTTTAGAGCAGGTGTTCCCAACTCTCAGCTTCCTGTCATGCAAAAGGCTTCTGTGTTAAGTGTGCACATGTGAGCACGTGAAAGCAGAACCAACTTGGTTTTGAGGGTGCTAGACTTAAGTCAAGGGTGGGGGAGGAATGATGACCCTTTTATGATTGGAATTCTGGGAGTTGTAGTCCACCAATCAGAAAGGGGCCATCGTTCCCTACCCAGTTTAAGTGGGAAACTATCCACTTCCTACATCCTAAAATTAAATAATGTCTGAAGATCCAAGAGAGATGGTTGATCCCCCTTTCCCTGGAAGACCTCCAGAAAAACCTCCATCTTATTTTTAATCTGGACTCCTTCGTGGAGTTGGCCACCAAGACTTAAAAAGGCCTCTCCTTAAAACTCTATGATACTCTACAAACACCATTTCCTTGCTCTTGATTAGCAATGAACGTCTTTAGTTGAAGGGAGGAGAAACACTGTTACCTTACATTCTGTCACATGGGTTCTAAAAGAGTAAAATTATTTTCCACAGAGAAAGGTAGTTTATCAGCAACCGATGCTATAAAAAAAATTGAACTGGAATCAACAATGAGCAAAGAAAAAAAAAGATGGCAGGCACTAGATTGAAATTCCCAGGAATTACTATTCTCAAATTTTGGAGACTCTACAGTTTCTTAAAGGAAGCCAAACAAGGGTTAAAATCCGCTATTTCCCCCAGAAATTTAAACATAACACAAGGTTGGAAGATTTGACTGCACTTATTTTACAAGATCCCAATTATTATTATTTTTTAAAAAAGGAACAGTCTGATTAGCAATGTCAACATAATCGTGTAGCATTGGCAGGAGGAATTATTTTAAATTTCAGATATTGATTCAGTAATTGTTAGAGGTGTCCTCAAAAGGGATTCCTGTTGGTTCACATCAAGCGCTTACCTTTTAAATAGAATTTATTTCACGTTAACTTTACTCTGGGAAACAAATTCCTTTTGCATTGGTTCATATGTTCCTATGAATGTTACAGCTTTGCTTTTGAAAATAGGGCAGGGAAAATATGATACATGCACTTATAATTTCACACACAAAAAAAATTATGAAGCTGAGAGGACACACATTGTTAGTCCACTATACAAGGGTGTGAAGAATTTATCTCCTTTTAAAATATTTGAACAAGCATTTATTACTTAGAGAGTCCCATCTGATGGATGAATAAGCCATTTGGATTGTTTCTATTTATTTAAACTAAATTCATTTAATTTCCCCCCTCAATTGTCCAATAAAATGTCTAAAATGTTAACAATCATAACTGGGATTTGGGATGCTGTGGTAGACTTTTGAGTTTCAAACACCCCAATTTGACATTTTAAGAATCTGAGGGGGAAAATATCAATTTTCTCAATAAAATTATAAACTGTAAAGACCTCTTCCTCAAAAGATAGAGTGCAGATTTCACAAATAATTAAAATTAGAACTGATAAGCTGTCGTAATAATAAAGTCAGGACTTAATAACCTGCACTTAATACTTAGAATAAGATATATTTTGCCTATAAAAATTAAACACAAGATTGATCTTTGCCCCAACACCTCCTGATACCAGTTGTCAATTACAATTATGTTCTCCAGTTTCTGTATATCATCTTATATTCTAATTACTCTATAAGAAGAGGCCCAAATCACCTCTATTCTTTTAATGATTCCATATTTATAGATGGCAGGGCAGCTGTGCTATAAGCAAACCTGTGGCAGATGTTATCCACCATTTCTCACATTGGGGAAAAAAAAAAACCTTCCCATACAACCTGCTATCAAACTGGTAAAGAAAGACTTTAGAACATCCCAAGTCCCAACACCTACCATCAATGCCTAGTTTCTGATGAGTTTATCAACCGTTAACCATCTTCCTGAATTCATAGTTATAATTTTCATTTTCTTCATGTATCAGAAGAGTCGCTTATTTAAGAAGTCACTTATTTAAGAAGCCTGGGCCTTCTTAATAATAACCTGAAGGATAGATTATAATATTTGTTATCTAGAGATCACTTTCTCTGTCTACAGAAATACCCCAGAGAATATCTTGGTATCTCCAAGCAACATCAAGAAAGCATCCTTTTTAAAAATCCCAAGAGAACTGTAACCAATCAGAACAACCAATGCTGAGCTAGCGACCAATAGCTGGTGTCTACATAAAGATGTTTCCCATTACACAGCCGATCCATGCAATATGAAGTGATGAGTGCATAAATAGAGATCAGCACACACATGCCCAAGGTAGTTTGCATAATTTTAGCATCCTAGATGATGGGCAAAAGTGAAAAAGGAAATTAATCCCAGGAATGGTGCTTTTGCTAATTTGTATATTTGAGGGAGCTGACTTATAATAGTAACAACAACAACAACAGTAACAACAACGAATTCTTATTTCAGGAGAGGGAAAAATCTGATCGTTATCTAAACATTCATATCTGACCTTCTGTGTGTCCAAATTCTAGACAATCTTTTCTTTTCTCCAGATTATCAATTGAAATTTGCAAAAGATGGGGAAAATATCATGGGGAAAACCGAATTCTCTATTCCTCTGACACCAAACATCCATTTGGCCAAAGAATGGTGACTTTAAGCCAGCTAAAGGCAAATATGCCTCACCTTGCATAGTTTAACTTGATAGCCCAACTCACTTTTTATCAAAAGGGTGACACATTTTCAGTTCCCTTCTGTGATCAAAATTAAGATACCCCAGCCACTTTTGCCAGGTTTCAAAGCAGATGCTTTCCCCCTCCTCACTGATGGACAGTTCTATAATCCTTGCTCAAGTTTAAGACACAGGCAAAAGCATTTTTTTAAAAAACCCATTCTAAAAAAAAAACTTGGTATCAAAAGTTGCAGATCTTCTTCCAACTTGACAAAGAGATATTACTTCCTTGCTGACTGCTGGGGGGAATAAAATCTGAATTTCTCACCTAACCTCTCTGAACCTCATGCAGGGGTGGGGACAAATTTGAAAACCAAAAATTGCACCACCCACAGTAGAGAAAATATGAACTTGTCTTTTCATATAAGGTGCCTTCAAGCCAGCAGCAGCAAAATTGTTATTCTAACTTGCAGGAGGACCAGTTTCAGATCAGTTGATAAGGGAATCAGCTTACAAGTCTTATCTTGATATGCATTTTCTCATTCACACACATTTTTTTTGTCAATATTATCTTTTGCTACTGCCTGTAAGAACATCTTATGGAAGTAATGCCACGAACTGTAAAATTAGCAGCAAATCAATGCTTCTTTGGCAAGATTGCCTGGAAGGCACGGCGCAAAAATTCAAGATTCGGGTCAAGGAAATGCAATCTACATTTCTGTCTATTTTTATGGGTATTGCATATAAAAAGTGGGTGGAGCTTCACTCCATCCACCATCTTCCAATTTTTGAATCCCATCCTGAGGATGCCCCTGATGTATGTTCTTGTTTCTACTGACAGCTTCCGCATCCATTTTTTTCCCTTTTGAAAATGACTGCATTACTGAGTTGTTGTTGTTTTAATTATCTAGAGTCAAAACCCGTTTTTTCCCCCCTGCTGCCAATGGGATATTGTCTTCAACTGGTAGGCCAAGCGAGCACAGGTGGTCCTCAGCTCACGGCCATAATTGATTTCGTTGCTAAGCAAAACGCTTAAGTGAATTTGCCCCATTTTACGGCTTTTCTTGCCACAGTTGGTATAAGTTAGTCACTGCACTTGTTAAGTTAATAACACAGTTTTTAAGTGAACCTTGTTTCCCTGTTGATTTTGCTTATAAGAAAGTCACAAAAGGTGACCACGGGACCCCGAGACATTGCAACCGTCATAAATAGGAGTCAGTTGCCTAGAGTCTGAATTTTGATCACATGACCACGGGGATGCTGCAACGGTCGT
>AZIM01004708.1:71113-82151 GCA_000516915.1 Ophiophagus hannah | reverse complement strand
TTAATTGTTCTCACTGTCAGGAAATTCTTACTTAGTTCCGGGTTGCTTCTCCCCTTGATTAGTTGTTTCTTGTCCTACCCTCAGGTGCTTTGGAGAAGAGATGAACCCCTTCTTCCACAGCAGTCTTTCCAAAGCACCTGAAGGAGGGCAAGAAGGAATGGAAATTAATGGAAACTAATCAAGGAGGGAAGCAACTTAGAATTAAGGAGGAATTTCTTAACAGTGATGGCAATTAACAGTTATAAGTGCAATTATATTTTAACCCCTTGCTCTAAAGTTACATCATAACTCTCTTCTTTCTACACTCTAGCCTGCCTGTCAATCATTCAAAACCATAAATTGCTGTTGATTTTTTTTTTATGCAAAAAAAAAACACCATAAGACGTTTCCAGTCATTAATCCAATCTTTCTCAATCTTGGCAGTTTTAAGGGGTCTTCAACTCCCAGAATTCCTTGCGAGCAATGCTAGCTGGGGAATTCTAGGAGTTGCAGTTCAAACATCTTAAAAGTTACCAAGGTGGAAAACCATTGCTCTAATCTTAACACTGCAAGCTCATTAGAAGCAATTACAGGTGAAGACATTGTGCCTATCTCCAAAAGGGACTGGGTGGATGATCTTCAGGGGCCCCCTTGCTTTCTGTGCTTCTGCTGGAAATAAAGAGTGGCAAGAAAACAAGTTGTTACAGAAGTTGATAGATCAGGATTTAATCAAAAGGCCACAGAGGGAGATCCTTGCAGTGTGAATGGAGGTTTAACCAATGTGGCTTTTGCCTGGGGGGGGGCGGGGTGCTAGCCTCACACAGCTGGATGTTTTTCACTAGAACACGTTCATGTCTCTAATGTGAACACAAAGTAAAAAGGATTGTAAAATGAAAGGAATCCTTCCACAAGAGAGGAATGAATGATAAAGATATTAGAACCTGTCTAAATTTACTTCTTTCATTAGAAAAGACAGTATCTTATGGATTTTTTGTATGAAACAGAAAATATGAATCTATGTTTTGTGGTTTAGATGACTGGACTGGATAGGTTATAGAAAGAACAAGGTTGTGCTGTAATCTTAGATAAGAGGTACATTTATATTTGCAATCTTAAAGAAAATCGGAAATGACTTTGCCATATTTTTTTTAACTTACTTTTGCAGTTTTGAACCTTCCTTCCTCCCTTCCCTTCCCTTCCCTTCCTTTCCCTTCCTCCTTTTTTCCCCCTTTTCTTCCCTTCCTCCAAGGACCCCTTCCAACTCTGATATTCTTTTATATTAGCTTCTGTTTGTTTTTTTAATCTTTCATTTTTTAAAAAACCTGTATATTAAAAAGAAAAGGCAAAATCCTTTGGCCAAATGCACTATATTAGGGGGAGGGCCTTCCTTCTCTGTGGGAGCACCCGCCTTGTGAAACCAACTTCCCCTGGAGCTCCGTTTGGCCCCTGATCTCCGCTCCTTCCACCGTGATCTGAAGACTTGATTGTTCGAGCAAGCCGGCCTGGACTGAAATGTGGGGCTTGGTTTTAAGGGATTTTAACTTAGTTTTAGTTTGGGCTTGTTTTGGGTTTAATTGGTTTTTAATTATTTATCTTTGTATATGTTTCTTAATTGTGAGCCGCCCTGAGTCCTTCGGGAGAGAAGGCGGCATACAAGTCCTAATAAAATAAAATAAAAAAAATAAAAAATAAATATTACCCAAACAGATATCATAGCACAGACATGAAGGCATCCTTTTAAAAAATAAAACTCAATAAACTCTCCTTGTCATCAGCTGTTTTGCTCTGCTTACATCTGCAGCAAAATTTCCTATATTCTAGTAAAACGGCTTTTTTACCCAGTACTGGTTGGGTGATGGCATCTTTGCAGGTTTCTTAGCACCGATGCAGAACATGTGTTCCACCACTTTGATTGGAGTTTTTCTTTTTCTGGTTTCACAGCCTAGCCTTAGAGTTCTTCAACCAGGTAAAAATTAGGCTGACTCTCACGATTTCAGGCAAACTCTGAGTCAGCTTAATTTCCCCTTATTACCTGCCATTTCTCCTCTGAAATTGCTCAAATATTGGATTTCTTTGCGAGGAGAAGAGGCTGTGACTGGAGGACAGAAAGAATTGCCAGCAAAATGGGAGGACAGGATGAACTGCAAAGAGGGTGCAATGGGTGCTTAAGAGGCAAGACTAGAAGTACCAGAGGTCTGGAAGATATTGCTGCTTTAAGGAGGCTCGGCTGGAGAAACACATGTTTGATTCTGTTTGGTAGGTCGGATTCAGGCAAAACAGAGAGGAGCAGGGATGGGCTGCTAACCAGTTCGCCCCAGTTCAGCTAACTAGTAGCTAACTGGTAGCAAATCCCACCCCTGACTGGCCTCTCCCATCTTGCCCTTCCCCTCCCAGGTGTCTCCACATGGCCCATTTTGGATCTCAGGTAAGTGCAAGGTCCACGTGGAAGCTCTGAGAGGGTGAAAAACAGGCTAGAGAGCCTCCGGAGCCTGGGTAGGCCATTTTCACCCTCCTGGAGGCTCAAGAAAAGCCTCTGGAGCCCGGGGAGAGTGAAAACGCCCCCACCCACTGTGGTGTTGGAGGCTGACTAGGCCACGCCCACCCAGCACCCGTGCAGAGAACCAGTTGCTAAAATTTTGAAGCCGTACTGGAGAAGACGTACTGGATCAGTGTGTGACTATCAGTCTTATACTGGAGGGAAGAGTTAGAATCAAAGTATTGTCAAATTGAAAGGTACCCTTGAGGTCATCCATTCCAGCCCCCCCCCCCCATTCAGAGCAGGAATTCATAATGAAACATGGTGGGTTGCTGGTTGACTAGCTACCATCCATTGGAGGAGAACCAACACCTGGTTATGGTGTCACCAACACATTTAAAGCTTGTCTTTCCTCCAGAAACTCAAGGTATATAGCAGTCTCTGCTCCTGTTTTTTTTCTTCGTGACAGCCCTGCAAGGGAGACTCAGCTAAGAGGAAAACTCCTACTCCAAAGTTTCCATGACTGAAGATTGATCCTCACTCTCCCTAGTTCTAAAGGCAACACTTTCACCATTATATTACTATGGCTAGAGGTTTCTGTAGGGTGGGTGGCCAGAAAAGTCAAAATGGCAGCCAAATCATGCAATGAACCTTTTTAAAGTGTATCCTTCTGTGGATGCCACTGATCCTGGCTTTTGAACCGGATCTTTTTTTATCCAATCACTCTCCCAATTTCAAATAAGTTTGGCAGCTAATCTACATGGTACTCATTCCTAATCTTCATACTCTATCAATGTTTCCAGTGATAAATGAGGGTGAGATTCACTTCAGTTCAACCAGTTTACTTTGAAGCCAAGGGAAGATTTGAATCGAGGATTTTTCTGGTCTTCATGGTTGCCTTAGGGAATTCGTACCTGTTCAGGTTCAAATGAGCAACAAATAATAATACACCAATGCAGACTTTAAAAGCTTCCTAGATGGATAGTGTCATACCATGATTTAGGCACTAGGTGGAGCCAAACTTGATTATTGATTAATCCAATTCACATAGCTGCTCACCTCACAAAAGTAACTGTACAACAATCATTGTGTATGCAACTAGGATTGGAATTTTGGTCGTAAATCATGACAGACATAAGACAAGGCACCCATCTAACCAGATTCAATTTTATAACCATTTTTATGGCGGTCATTAAGCGAGCCATGCAGAGCTAAGTTTGAACCCATTCTCCCAAATGGACATTATCTTGGCAGAAAACATAAATCATGATTGTGTGACTACAGGATGTTGCAACTAATCATAAACAGGAAATGTGATCATGTGATTGCATGGGGGGGGAGGAAATGACATTTTATGACAGTTAAAAATGTTTTATGAGCCATAAAGCACCCTTCTGAAACCAAACAGTCATTAAATGATGGTCATAAGTCAATTGGGTTGGAATGAAAAGGCTTCTGTTGGTTTTGTTCTTGTTGGAAAATGTTTTTCTCCTTCCAACACTTTCCTCCAGTAGGTTGATGCTTCCTTTACTGTCCTCTTTTTCCAATCTTGAGTGTGCAACAAAATGCAGCCACACGGAGGAAAATAATGTATGGATTTTTTTGAGAAGAATATTAGTAGAAAAGGATCTGTGACCAAGAACTAAAGCCCTAACCCCGTCTCCCGGGCCCCTTCTTCCCTGCTTTTTAGCTTTCTTGCTGCAGTTGCACTGCAAAAAACCCAGAGGGCAGAAATTTTCAGGTTTAAACATTCCACTTCCAATTTGCGTCTCGAATCCCAGAGAATTTAACAGAAAAACAGACTTTAAAAGGACCTTGTGTTCTTGTCCATTCCCTTGTTCAAGCAGGAAACTCTATACTATCCCAATTCAAATGGCTATCCTTAATACTTCCAGTGATGGAGCATTCACAACTCCTGAAGGCAAGTTGTTCTGCTGATTAGTTTTCCTTACTGACAGAAAATTTCTCTTTAGTTCCAGGTTGCTTCTCTCCTTGATTAGTTTCCATCAGTTGCTTTTTGTCCTGCCTTCAGGGTCTTTGGAGAATAGCTTGACTCCCTCTTCTTTATGGCAGCCCCTCAAATATTGGAAGATTGCTATCATGCCATCTCTAATCGTTATTTCATTAAACTAAATATTACCCCAAATTCCTGCAACCGTTCTTTGTATATTTTAGCCTCCAACCCCCTGATCATCTTTGTTCCACTTCTCTGCACTCTTTCTAGAGCCTCAACATCTTTTTTTATATTGTGGTGACCAAAGCTTAAATTTAAGTCATAAAAAGAAAAGGGAGGAATGAATTCACACCGAGGCCCACTTGGCCTGGAAACATACCAAGGGCCTCCCTCTGAAAAATTGATGGATCCGAAACAAATTATTGAAATGCCTGCCATTCCTTTTCAATAAAAATGTAATTAAGTTAAACACAATCTGTATCCTCTTAGAAGGTATTTTCTGAGATCAAAACTAATAAGCCAGCCTAGGGCTGGATGGGGGGCCACAAAGAGATCCCAGCACTTTAGGTTAGAAGGAGAATCTTAAAAATAGTGCTGGAAGAAAGATAGAGGCGACTCACTTCTGCCTCGTGCTAAGAGACAATGTATGTGGATATACTGACATAGTCACCGGAATTTCACAGTTTGTGTTATGATTTTTTATGCCTTAAAGACCTCCTATGTTCTTTAAAACTGTCCACTCACAGTGAGATGGGTGGCAAGCACATTTAATAAAAAGTAAATTGTTGGGAAAACTTAAGTGGACACCCGTGGCCTTGAACCTCACAAGCTGCAATGACAATAACGTAAACTCAACTAAACTAAAACTAACAACCCTGAGGAAAAATGTCTGTCCTTGAGGCAGCTAGATCAGTGTCTCAGCAACTTTCAAAGAAGTGTGGATGTCAATTCCCAGAATTCCCCAGCCAGCTTGCATGAATTTCAGTTCCCAGGATTCCACAGCCACCACATCTGATCTTCAACTTCCCAGAATTCCCCAGCTAGCATGCATAGACTTGAATTCCCAGAACTCCCCAGGAAGCGTGTGTGGACTTCAGCTCCCAGAATTCAAAGTTGTTCAGGCTGAGAAAGACTGAGCTGAGTTCTTTCTCCTTGGGCAATATCTGTTAGTCGGATTCCTGTGCTTCTTTCCCTCTTGATGATGCTTAGTGCAGCAAAACAGCACTCCTTCTCTTCTCCTTACAACAACCCTGCAAAGTAGGCTAGGTTGAGCTTGAGAGACAAAGGGAGTCTCCAAATATCGGGTAAGCTTCCATCTCTGGATCAACATGGCTGCTAGATAGAACATGACCTGCTAGATAGATAGAATAGAATAGAAAATAGAAGAGAAGAGAAGAGAATATGGAAGAGAATATGGAAGAGAATAGAAGATAGAATAGAACAGAACAGAACAGGAATGGAATGGAATGGAATNATAGAACAGAACAGAACAGAACAGGACAGAACAGGAATGGAATGGAATGGAATGGAATGGAATAGAAAATACGGAATGGAATGGAATTCTTTATTGGCCAAGTGGGATTGGACACACAAAGTATTTGTCCTTGTGTAGTGCAGCATGAGGGAGCATGTGCAGAAAACCTTCCTTTCCTCCCTGGGTCCCCCCAAACTGGCCCAGTTGCCTAGAAAAAGGAAGAGCCCTTTCCCTTCCGTCTCCCTCTCAGCCAGATCCCAACCACCCCATTGCCTTGAGGATTCCCTGCTGGAAAAAGGAACCGTCAAAGCAATGAGAATGCTGACTGTACGGCGCGCACACACACACACACACACACANACACACACACACACACACACACGTGGGACTCAACCCCCCCCCCACTTCTTCCCCACCAAAGAGGGGGGAGAAATAGATTAGTCCTCTCTCAGCCAATTGCCAGCTTCTGGGACTGCTGGAGAGAGGTTGGGGGTTTGGCGAGGCTCTGCGGGTGGGGCCGAAAGCCCCTTGCTGGGAGTTCCTGCCGTGTTATTGCTTCTCCTCCTGCTGGTTTAAGAAGAAGCGAGGAAGCTCCATCCAACACGCCTGCCTGCCCTCTAAGACTCAGAAGCGCTGAGCAGTGGGAGGGGGGGAAGAGAGAGAAAGAGGGAGGGAGAAAGAGAGAGAGAGAGATGCACCCCCAGAAACCCGGAGAAGCAGCTTGGCTTTAATTCCGAATCTCGCCAGGCGGGAGGGCAGAAGCAGAACCGCACCTGGGGAAAGTCGGGATTCCTTGCCAAGACTCGCCATGAACAAAACCACAATTCTCCACTTTTTCATTGAGGATTGGGATACCAACTGCAGCCTCTTGGATGCCCTGCAGGAGGGCTTTGACGGTAGGGTGGAAGAAGAGGCGCAGGTCAGGGGGTGGGAGCGGCGATGGTGTGTTGGAGAATCTCACTTTTGCACGGCTTCGGCTTTCCACGCCGCAGGGAGCTGGAATGAATTTTATTTCTTTTCTCTCTTTTTTATTTCTTCTTCTCCCTTCCACGCTTCTCTTCTTTCGCTTCTCCTCCTCCTCCTCTTAAGGTCCATCATGTCGGGCCACCATGGACCAGATTGGGACCTGCTGGCCACGGAGCAGCGGCGGGGATCTGGTGGAGCGACCTTGCCCCGAATATGTCAACGGAGTCAAATACAACACCACTCGTGAGTAGACCGGGACCCTCCCCAAATGTTCTTCCTCGTTTGGAGGCTTCGTTCCATTTTTAGGGGTTGGATCTTGGGGGGAAGTTGAGGTCCAACAGCTGCATCTGCACCCAAGTTATATTTCCTATATAAATCTTTCCACCCACCCACCCCCCTGCATCCAGGTGTGGAATATAATGAGTTGGGTTTCTTGCAAGTAGATGGGGTGGAATTAAAGTTTTTTTGGGGGGGGATTAACAGGCTGCAGTTAACACTGCAGGAACTTACGTACGTCTCTTTTTGTGTGTGTGTAAAAATGGGTGTATTAGGTATTTATTAGTAAACAGCGCGTCGACCCCAACTTCTGTAATGTGTAGAAATCTCTTCATGCTTTTTTGTTTGCAAGGCTAATCTTACCTGTTACTAGAATTCCTTTCACCAGCCCAGGCAAACAAATTAGTTAAGAGAGCTCCTTCTTTTGCAATATTATTCCTCTGCTGGTGGTTAATCTTCCTTCATTCTGGAGTGGTGACTTCTTGCGAAGCTTTGATTTAAAAAAAAAAAGAGGTCTCAATCCTGTTTCTAGACAAACTTAAGGCATTCTTGAATTTCAGCTTTGCAGGTGCCTCTGTTCATTTCCAGTTGCCTGAATTGCCAGTTTCTATTTTGTATCACACAAATGTAAAAGATTAGTTTTATGGGGTGGGGGTATTGAATTTGTATAAAATGGTCATCCCCAAAGAGAGTGAGTGTTTAGTTGTACAGCTAGTCCTCAACTTATGACCACAATTGAGCACAACCTTTCCATTGTTAAGTGAGGCATTTGTTAAGTGAACCTCGCCCCATTTTATGACCTTTCTTCTTGCCTCAGTTGTTAAGTGCTGATAATTTAGTAACCCGGTTGTATAAATTGAACCTGGCTTCCCCACAAACTCTGCTTGTCAGAAGGTTGCAAAAGTTGTTGATCACATGACCCCGGGACCGTCATAAATATGAGTCACTTGCCAAGCCTCTGAATTTTGATCACATGATTATAAGGATGCTGCAAAGGCCGTAACTCTGAAAAACGGTCATATGTCACTTTTTTCAGTGCCATTGTGACTTTGAACAGTCACTAAATGAACTGTTGTAAGTCGAGGACCACCTATACATGTGGGAGAAGTATTTTTGGTTGGATGCCGATAGCCCTCAATTTACGATCAGTGGACCCTAAAAAAATGATTCAGTCTTGAAGATCACCTGCTTACAATTTACAACATTTTTTTACTACTTCCCATAGCGAGGAAGGAGTCTGCTGAACACCGGCAGCCGCCAGAAGAAAAAAAATATTGCAAAATTCAGGTGCTATTGTGTGATGACCTACTTTACAGGTGTCACAATTTCCAACCAAAATTGCCGGCTCAATGACGATTATAATTCAACTATTTGTACAGAATTTTCATAGGGGGATGGTATTCAGGTGTGAAATTTAACATTTATCACACTGGTACTCTCTGGGATTGATGGTGAAGTTGGACAGAATAAGACAGAATAAGTTAATTCCTTCCAGAAAGGAAGAATTAGATGAATGACGGCAGTTTTTCCGTGGGACGAAATGAGTTTAGCAATAAACCAAAGCAACATAATGGTCCGGCTGAACCTTCAGTGCTCAGTTTTTAAAATTCAAATGCTGATTCCGGAATCCTTTCCTCTCATTTTAGAGTTAGTGAAAAAAAAGAGAGTAAAATGACTTCTCTTTATGGGAAACTCCCCTTTTACGACTCTCGTCCCTTAAGTAATTTGGGGTAGAGTTCGGGCAACTGAATGGAGCTGAGCGTTTACTGGCCAGATGCCCTTCCTGACACCCATGTGGAGTTCAGAGCAGATATTTTTTTTCTTTGCGCCCAGGGAGAGAGAAATTATCTGTGCTCCCTAGGATTGAGGGAAACGATTGTGTATTATTTCACACTGCCAAGCCTTGAGTGCAGGATCTGAAAATGCATCCTGGCATTTTGCAAAATCTATGAATGCCAAAGGCTGGAAATAAACAAGCCACATTATAGATAGTCCTCGCCTTATAACTGTCTATTTAGCGACCATTCAAAGTTACAATGGCACTGAGAAAAGTGACCTGTGACCATTTCTCACACGATTGTTGCAGCCTCCCTGTGGTCCTATGACCAAAATGCAGATGCTTAGCAAAGGGCTCATGTTTATAACGGTTGCAGATAATCCCCTTTTGTGACCTTCTGACCAGCGGAAGTCAATGGGGAAGCTACATTCACTTAACGGCCATGTTACCAGCTTAACGACTGCAGTGATTCATTTAATAACTCTGGTGAGGAAGGTCGTAGAATGGGACAAAACTGATTTTGTCTTGCTCGGCAACACAAATTTTGGGCTCAAAATTTGGTCGTAAGTCCAGGACTGCCAGTAACTCGGGATAGTGAATTCCAAGAGGGTTTTTTTAAAAATATGTTATATAAAAAGATATTTTCATTTATCCTGGTTCTTCCAGCATTCCATTTCATTAGGCTACCTTTGATTGTAATATTTTGGGAGAAAAAAAATCCTGTCTCTTTTTCCGCTTTATTCAATAAAGGCGCATAATTTTGGGCACTTAAATCCTGTCCCCTCTCACCAGCCTCCTTTCCAGGCTACAAGGCCCAAATGTCACAACTTTTTCTCCTAGAGAAATCTTTCCAACCTCTGGATCATCTTAGTTGGCTTCCTCTGAACTGCCTTTAGCTCCGTTTTTAACCCTTTGGAGTTGCAGTGACCAGAAGGGGACACACCGTACAGGTAGTCCTCGCTTAACGACTTGTCACTTAGCGACCGTTTGAAATTATGACAGAGCTGGTTCTGGAGGTCCAACAGTGACACACGGACACACACACGGATACACACACACACATGCACACCACAGTTATCCATTTTCTGGCAAAAAGCAAACCTAATAGGAATGCATCGATTTGTTTTTCACAATTCCACCCTGCTTTACAGCTGTGGTGTTTGCTTATTGACCATTGCAAAAAAAAAGATCATAAAACTGGATTAGTCACATAAATGCCTCAACTTAACAACCATCATGACTTACAAATTTCAGTCTCCGTTAATGTTGTAAGTGAAGGACTACCTGTATGCCAAATGCAGGCACACAATTTAATTTCTATAAAAGCTTATTAAATTCCTGTGCCACCCATCTCACTGATAAGGAGACTCTGGGCAGTTCTATGATTATGTTTTTTGGTATTTGTGAGTATCCTAATATGCTGTTTTTTTTCCTCTTTAACCCTTTATTTACCTAACTCCACACTCACAAAAAAAAATCTGAGAAATTACAAACCTTTCGTTTAAACCTGAACGATCCCTGTTGTGAATTTGAACCCCACGCCACGCTAATTAGCACCAATTGTGCTAATTCTCCAGAGGAAAAAGTCCCCTTTAGAATCTTCCTAAGGATGAGAACAGCGTTTATGTGCTTAAGGATGCTAAGGAACAATTATTAAGGAGGAATTATTCCAAGTGATCTGGACTTAGTCAGAAATATGAATCACATTACCATATGCTCACCCTAAGACCTCTCTAAATGCATAATTTAAAATTAATTTTGCAAACAAACACCAATGGATGTATAATAATTGGGCTATTATATTATGGCTCTGATTATTTTTTTAAAAATATCACTGCCTCCTTGAGATTCTCAAAGCCAACTGAACAGAATAACAGAGTTGGAAGGAACCCTGGAGGTCTGCTAGTCCAGCCCCCTGCTCAAGCAAGAGGTCCTATACCACTTCAGACAAATGGTTGTCCAGTCTCCTCTTAAAAACCTCCAGTGTTGGAATACCCACAACAAGTCTTTCCACTGATTAATTCTTCTAGCTGTCAGGAAATTCCTCCTTAGTCCCAGATTGTTTCTCTCCTTGATTAGTTTCCATCCGTTNTGTCCTGCCTTCAAGTGCTTTGGAGAATAGTTTGACTCCCTCTT
>AZIM01004705.1:45927-58491 GCA_000516915.1 Ophiophagus hannah | reverse complement strand
ATCATAGTTTCCATTGTGGATAACCAGATCGGAATTTTCATATAGTGTCTCTTTCTAATTTTAATCCAGTTTTGTAACTATGAATCTCTAATGAAATGTCTATGAAAGTATGTTTGTTTCTTGGTTCCTTTTTCCCACAAAAAGGAATGCCATCCTTATTGTAGGTCGTGGCCCTCCAAACTTAGTATTCGCTTATTATTTAAATTAACCCATTCTTTAGTCCAAATTAACAGTGCTGCTTTATAATAAAGCTCCCAATCTGGCAGTCCAAGGCCACCTCTGCTTCTACTGTCTTGTAACGCTTTCATTTTTATTCTGGTTTTTTCCCTATCCATATGAATTTTTCCATAATTTTATTTATCTCTTTTAAAAAAAATTCTAATTTTATAGGGATCGTTTGAAATAAATACAAAAAATTGGGTAAAATAGTCATTTCAAATTGCTGCTATTCTTCCTAATAGTGATAATTGTAGCTTACCCCATAGTTCCAAATCTGTCTTCTTTTGTTGTAGGAGTTTCATATAATTATTTTCTTTTATTGTTGTGCATTTTGTGGTTAACCATATATCTAGGTATTTGATTTTCTTTGTCGTTTGTAGCCCCATTACTCTTTTCAGTTCTTTTTTCTGTTGTTCTGTCAAATTCTTGGTTAGCAGTTTATTTTCCTGTTTCTATGGGGTCTTCAATAATAAATACAGGTCCTCCGCAAAGGCTTGTAATTTATATTCTTCCTTTTTGACTTCAGCTCCTTTTATATCGTGATTTAGTCTAATTCTTATTAAAAGACTTTCTAGCGACAAGATAAAAAGCAGAGATGACAAAGGACAGCCCTGCCTTACTCCTTTTCTTATTTTGAAACTCTGGGTATTTTCACCATTTAACATGATGTTCACCTTTTGGGTGGAGTCTTTATTATATTCATCTTTATTATATTCATCTTTATTATATTTGTCTTTATTATATTCTCAAATTTGTCTCCTAATTTCATATTTTGAATTTGTTGCATCATAAATTGCCAATTTAGATTATCGAATGCCTTCTGTGCATCCAGAAAAACAAGCACCACTTGTTTCTCTGGGTGTGCCTCATAGTATTCCAAGATGTCCAACACTATCCTTGTATTGTTCCTAATTTGCCTTAATGGCAGAAATCCATTTTGATCAGAGTGAATATATTCATTTAATACTCTTTTCAATCTATTTGCTATTATGGTTGTAAATATTTTATAGTCAGGGTTCAATAATGATATTGGTCTATAGTTTTGAATTTGTCTATCATCTGTGCCCTCCTTTGGTATTAGCGAAATATATGTTTCCCTCCATGAATCTGGCATTTTGGCTTCTGTCAGAACCTTGTTGTATAAATCTAGCATCAGTGGTTCTATCTGTTCATCCATCATCTTATATATTGCCCTCGGAAGTCCGTCTGGACCTGGGGTTTTATTATTTTTCTGATTTTTAATTGCTTGTTTCAATTCTTTTGTTGTTATTTCTTTGGATAAGCTTTCCCTCAATTCTTCTGTTATTAGTGGACTTCTTTCCTCTTTCAAATACTCTCTTATCTTCTCTTCATCTACCTCTTCGTTTTTATACAAATCCTCAAAGTATTGGTATGCAATTCCCCCCCCCCCTTCCATGGTGTGTTGGTATTCTCCATTCTCATCTTGAAGTTGATGTATTATCCTTTTCTCTCTCCCTCTTCTTAATCTATGAGATAGCCATCTCCCTGGTTTATTTGCTTGCTCAAAAAAGTTTTGTTTTACTGCTTTTAAGTTCTTCACCTTTTCTTCTTGTTCTAATATGTTGAGTTTCTTTTTAGTTAAAGTCAATTGTTCTTTAAATTTAGTGTTTTGTGGTGTTTTCTGTAATTGGGTTTCTAAATTTTTAATTTCTTCTTGTAGTGCATTCTGTTGTTTCCACCTCTCTTTGTTTCTTTTTGCTGTATATGATATTATAATTCCGCGTATGTAGGCTTTCATGGTATCCCAGAGGTTTTGTATTGATGTATGTTGCCTAATGTTCTCATTAAAAAATAATTCTAATTCTTTTCTAAATTTTTGAATAAATTCTTTGTCTCTTAGTATTTGTGTATTTAAAGTCCATCTTCTTTTTGTTTTTGTTTTTTTTGACCTCTCCAAATTATTCTGAGTGGATTATGATCTGCCCAAATGTTTCGTACTATTTCTATATTTTCCACTTCTTTTCCTATTTCCCCTCATCCAGGCCATATCAATCCGGGACCAANGCAACTCATCATGGGTAGAAAATATATATTTAATTTATTTGAAACAAAATTAGAATACAAAATACAAAACTCAAGTATCAAAAAGAAAATCACCCCAAAACACAAAACAATTAAAAAAAGAAAAAGATGCATTAACACACCCACCCACCATCACATATACACATAACATCCCCTCTAGCTGAATATTGATTAATACAACATTAGTACCCTCTCCTTACAAGCTGGCTCTCCCAAAAATTTTAATCTACTAAATCTATTTACAAATTGTTGACCTGTCTTCAATAAGTTATTTTAATGATAAAGTAGCTAACAGGAAGAATAATAACAAAATTAAAGTTTCTAAACCCTCTATCAACAAACTGTTATTGTAATTCACTTGTAGAAAATTTAATTAAATATAATAGATTCAGTCTCCAGAATAAGTCTGTCTTCCAATCAAAATCCAAATAGAAATAGTTACCAGTTAACTGTAATAAATTGTAATTGCTTCAAGGTGTTGGCAGATCTGTTGCTTGATTATCTTTTCCAGGATCTTCCTAGATATTGACATCAGGCTTATTGGTTTGTAGTTTCCTGGGTCCATTTCCCCCCTTCTTTTGGAAGATGAGAATGTTCAAAAGATTGAATCTTCAAAAATAATAACTTTTTCCCCTTTTGCATGATGGCAGATTAATTAATGGCATGATAGCAGATTAATTAATGGCAGAAGCAATTAAGCAGCTTCCTTGTCATTGTCCCCCCATTAGTGTACTGATTGTTTCTTTCACTTTTTTCTTGTTTTTTAATATGTTGAAACTTTAAAATTATTTTTTACATTTGTTGCAAGTCTTAGTTCATTCTGAGCCTTAAGTTTCTTGACTTCATCTTTGCAGATTTGGACTATATGCTGGTATTCTGCCTCAGTTATATATCCCTCATTCCCTTTTTGTCTTTCAGTTTATCAGAGAGTTCTTTATGCAACCATGCTGGTCTCTTCTTGAATTTCCTATATTTCTGTTATTGTGGTGGATTGGACTTTTATATTATATATTTTAATGTTTCCCAAGCTTCTTGGGTTGTTTTCCCCTTTAAGATTTTCATCCATGAATTCCTTCCCAAGCTTTCTCTATATTTGTTGAAATCAACTCTTTTTAAGTATAAGATGCTGGTTATATTATGTCATATTGTTTTACTTCCATTACACCGAATTCCAATATGATATGGTCATTCTTCCCCAAGGTTCCCCTAACTTCCAAGCCTTTTTTTCTTTTCTTCTCTCTTAGTAAGGATTGGGTCCAATATAGCTGTTCCTTTAGTTCCATCCTCTAACTTTTGGGTGAGTTGGAAAACTCTTTCTTGTATCAAAATCTATTTTTGTGTATCTTTTTATTGTTCTTATTTAAGTATTATATCCATGAAATAATAAACTACCTTTTGGTATATNNTTTTTTTATACTTAAAACAGTCATTAGGGCAAGAAGTGATGTCAAGTTAGCCACACCCACCCAGTCACATGATCATTAAAATATTAATGAAAAACTATTAGATAATACTTGACAAAAACAATAAAACTGTGGCATTCTCACTTGCACTTTTCTTCAGTTTTACTCTAGCATCATCGGCTGTGTGTACTCTTAATCATTTTTTGACTGTAGGAATAGGGTACCATTCTTGTAGAGGTAGGCCAATTACACTAATAGTCATTAGGTTTGTTATATTGGAAACAGGCGACTTTTCTTCTCTGAACATACGATGTTCATTTGTGAAAAACTTTTTCTGCTTCTGGTGAACTTACAGCAATTGATCTGACAATATCTTTAGCTTTTTGAATACTGTCAGGAATTGCATATTTCTGGGAATTTTTAAATACATTTTTTACAGAATCTTGATAATTGTTAATATTAATTTGGTAATTAAAAATGTCACTAAATACAAGCAATTGTTCTTCAGATGCTTTCCATGGAACTTACTTCTGCAATATTCCAGTAATCTGGCTCCAAAAAATTGAGAAATTTTAATTTATTCATATCTTGAAATTGGCTCCCTGTTTTTAAATGTTCACAATCCATTAGTCTTTTATTCAAATTTGTTAAAAGAAAAGAAAATCAATGAATTTCGACAAATTTTATATTTTTGAAGGTTTCTTTTCCTTTCTAAGCATTTCAAATGCTTTAATTGATCTTATTACAAGTTTTTCAGCTTTTATGTCTACATTTCTTGCTTGCAGTACATTTGAAAGAAGAGAAATTTCATTTAGAATATCAATCATCAATGCCAAATCAGTCATAAAATATATATTTTCAAGACTGACAGCCATACCTAAGTATTTTTTATTTGAATGAAAATAGCGATATAAGCTATTTTGGATAAGCACGCTACATAGCTAGGGTTGACCTTAAACTACAGGCAGCCCATCTTGGTCCCAAAACTCTATCAATCTTTATAATTTCAATTTCAAGTTGTTCGGATATTTTGGTAAGTTCAGTTTGGTTCTTATTAGATTGATGAAAAATAGTATATATCTTATCAATGAATGTTTTAAAATGATTTACTTGCTTTGTTTCCTTTATTGAATCATCTAAATCAAATTGGAGGCGATGGTTTAAAGGTAAAAGTTAGGGTTCTCCTCGCGCATATGTGCTAGTTGTTCCTGACTCTAGGAGGCAGTGCTCATCTCCATTTTTAAGCTGAAGAGCCAGCATTGTCTGATGACGATTCCTTGGTCATGTGGCCAGCATGACTAAACTCCAAAGGTGCACAGAACTCTGTTACCTTCCCACTGAGGTGGTCCCTATTTTTCTACCTGTATTTTTACATGTTTTTGAACTGCTAAGGTTGGCAGAAGCTGAGACAAGTAATGGGAGCTCACTCTGTTACACTGCACTAGGGTTGGTTTAAGCAGTGCCATATTATGATGTTTGGAAACTCTCTTGCTATTCTAGTGCTCACTCCAGATTTTCTCCCAAGCATAATGATGGCACCATCAGAATTTTTTTTAGGTAGTTCTTAGTAAACCTAACATTATTTAAACTTTCCATAACTGAAGAACATATTGTCTCTGCATCTTGTTTTTCCAATTCAGCTAGTTCAACAAAAATTGTTGGTGAGGTAAATGAATCCTCAACTTTTAAGAAAAGTATCACAACAGGTTTGCAAGGTATCATTGAGGCTTTCTCAATAATCAAACATATTTTCAGATTATTTTCAATAATTTTAATAAATAATCATTTTTAATTTATTTTGCAATGAAATCAACTATTTTCACTGCAGTTTTACGTGAATGCAATCCTATTCTCCTATCTAGTCCATTTTTAATTTGCACTTCTATGTCATCTTCTATGTCTGAAAATCGTTTACATCTTTGTGCCAGCCTGTAAACTGTATTGAATATTGTACAAGTAGCACCTATATATTTTTCAGTCATCTTATCTATTCCTTTTGTTATTGTTCTTTCATTTTTTTTCTTAGAGAAGCTTGTTTTATCTCTTTATTTTTCCCTGCTGCCTCAATCTGGAAATATTTCCATTCTTTTGACACATGAACACTTTTTTCATTTGTGAAGTCATATTTTGCACAATACTTGCAACCTAACTTTTTGGAAATTACCAGTCCCTTATATTTTTCTTTTTTCTTTTTGCTATAATTTTTTTATTTTTTTGTTTCAACAAACATCATTGTGTGAACAGTGTGGTTCCGGAGTGTCTTGACAATATTCTTCATATTTAATATAGTTGACATTCTTATAAAATTTAATATTAATATGCATAAATTATTAAATTATCAATCTTAATTATTCAATATTACAATATGTTATTTTTGTGTCAATCTCTATACTCCTGACATCACTCCTTTTACTTTAAATAATATAGTAATGATCATATTTGCAGTGTTTAAAAATTAAATAATTCTAATAACAATTCACAAATTTATATTGAATTATAATTTTTCATTATTTATAATTTTTCATTATTTATAATTTTTCANAAAATTCCCCTTTCTAGTCACATTTTGATATAAGTAAAATAGTATTCATTATATTTATGTTTAACAAATTATGCAGTTCTAATAATGGTGCAATTGCTTTTATTAAATTGTAATCTTTTATTACATTATACAATATTTCACTATATTATTTTGTACATCAATCAAATTTCACATATCATTCCTTTTCCTACAATAAAATGTTAATAAACGTATTTATTACATTTAACAATTATATATCTCAACTAATAATACACACATTTATGTGGAATCATAATCTTTTTTTAACCATCATCTCTCACTTGCATTAAAGCTTTAGTTATTCGTTTCTTAGCTTGTCTCCCACATTCCTCTCTTAAGTTTTCATCTCTATCTGTCACTTCTTGATCATTCCTCTTAAACATTCCTCCCTTCTCTACTATGTTCCATTGTCTCATTTTGAAGTTATCTACTCTTTCCCCTGTCTTTCTCCCAAGAAATTCTCCCGGCAATTCCAATTCCTGTTTAACTTCCCTTAAAATACTCTCCCCTTGGTTTATTTCATCAGTCATTATCATTATCATTTTTATTTTTATTTCCTTTTTGTCATTTTTTTTGCTTGTTGTTTTATCTGTTCTGTTTTTCTGACTATTCTTTCAGTTGGCTCCTTCTCTTCCTGGACCTCCTGTTTTCTTTTTGTCATTTATATCTCACTTTTCAGATGTACATCCATGCTCTGTATTTTATTCAAAATGTCCTCACATCTTCTTGTCAAAGTATCTTTCATATCCTGAATTTCCAATACAATTTCTTTGCAAATTTCACTCATCTTTGTTTTTGTTTATTTTTTTCTTTCTGTCCAATTGTCCAACAATCCTTTATTCAAACCAAAGCCACTTTTCAAGCAAAAAATCCAATGTTCCAAAATTAATCAATCCGTTCTTTTAAATAATCCAAGGGTAAAACCTTCATAAATCCCTCTGCCAGTTGTCTTATATTATGGCTTTCAGGAGTCTTAATAATAAAATTCTCTTATTTCTCACTTTTAGTTCTCTGTAAACCAGGTCTTATCAGAACCTTGGGAATTTGTAGTGTCTACATTTGACAGCAAGTGGCGATCTTAAATTAGTTTTAACTGTTTCTTGTCTTCTTTATCAGACTTTACTGGTATATTTGGTATATTCCAAAAATGAATATTATATTCAGTTTTTATATAGGTTTCAGCATTTTAAAAATGCCTATCCAGAGCCAATGTTTGTCTAATCTAAAAATCCAATTTTCTATATTTTTAATAAATTTACTATTTTCTTCCTGTACTTCCTTCCTTCCATTTTTTAAAGTTTAGCATTTTACTCCAGTGATTAGGGTGCTGCCACTTTAAAAATAATTATGAATCTCTTTTCTGAATATTCTTCTCAGGGTAGTACTTGAGATAATAAGGATTGTTCTCACCCAGACACTGTCCAGACACTGTCACTAATTCCATTCCTGCACTCTTAGGTTGAAGCTGTCTCTGGCTGGGTGGCAGCCATCTTGGTTGCCTCTTCTTCCTGCCATGGCACAGAGGGCTTAGAGCTTTGGGGCTCTACAGGGCAGTGCGTTCTTCCCTGAAACCTCACAGGATGCCCCTCCTTGGCTTCATTGCCTCTTCAGGGCGGTTTCAGAGCCCACAAGCAAGAAGAAGCCAGCGCAGGGATGTAGAGCTCCGTTCCCTTGCGACTGGTATCGCCGCAACTGGTATCGCCGCGACATCACTTCTGGTCTCTCCCTCATATTTTTCTTTTAAATTATACTGTTATACTGTTGCAATGTCCAGCAGTCAGGAAGATGTTTTTGGAGTTCTTGGTTCTTTCAGTAATTGACGTGCTGCTTTCTCCAAGTTGGAGTGGTTGTGCTTGTGACTGTTTTGGATCATCCAAGGCCAATTCTGTTGTATCTGATTCCAGTCTTGGTTTCTTACTGAAGAAATCTGTCAAACTCTGTTGCCTTTTCATTCTCTTAAGGGCTACTGCAACCCTACCCCCCCAATGTTGTAGTTTGGACTCGATTGTGGTTGTAAGTTGAGGTAAGAAGGGATCTCTGTTTTCACCCAAAAATGTATAGTCTGTTTGCATCCGTTTTGTGGACAATTTGTAATGTACAAATACAAATTGTCTGAAATGGTATAGGGTTTCCTGCCTGAGCAGGAGGTTGGATTAAAAAACCTCCATGATCCCTTCCAAATCTGGGTCTACTACTGGGCTCATTCTTCCCCTTATTTTAACAGATTAATAAAGTTGGAAGGGATCTTGTAGGTCATCTAATGCAACCCCATTGAAAGCTTCCAATGATGAAGCTCCCTCAACTTCTGAAGGCAACTTCTCTTCCATTGGTTGATTGCTCTCACTGTCAGAAAATTTGAAAGGCTCCATCAATTCATATCTGAAAATGTCCCGTGATTGCTCGCTACATTTCAATATCTCTCTCTCTCTCTTCCTCCCTCCCTCCCTCCCTCCATCTCTCTCCCCCACTCTCTCTGATTCGCCAGCCAACAGCCAGCCAAGCTCAGAGTGCAATGCAGCATGGACCCCTCAGATCAGTATTTTCAAACTTGGCAACTTTTAAGATTTCAATTCCCAGAGTCCCTCAGTCACCATGTATTTTAGATTAACATGATAGTCCCATTTTAGCTGAGCAGCTTATGTGACTCCAGCCTAGTTCTTTTTCAAAATTCTTGGGTAGACATTGTGGGCTCTCTGTGAAATTTATTTTCAGATTTGTGGTGTTGGTATCTTTGCATTCATGGTTGTTTTTATAATGCTGCTACAACTGCTCATTTGGCCAAAAAATGCAGTTTATAAGCATTTGAATAGATATTTTATTGGGCTGCATGGCCCAAATATCTCTGAAATCAATGTGTCAGGATAAACCATATATAATTGTTTTTAGAAATTTTAGGGTTAATGTTTCATTACATTGCCCTACATACAATAGCTTCTACATTATATATGGCCATTACATTTAATTTTTTCATATATGCTAATGGTATTCATTTTGTTAGGGATGGAAAAAACTGAACCCTGCCATTCCTAGTAATGTAATATTTTTCTATTTCATTTTAGAGCAAGTGACATTTTCTCAAGTAGTTCAATCCACTAAACCTTCTTAAACCATTGTTTGCAAGTAAAAAGATTTCCCAAATACTTAGTAAAATTAAATCTATAATTTTAAACACAGTCCTTGTTCAAAGAAGATCATAAAGAGGCTGGCTGGCTATTACAGGCTAACTGTGGTGGAGAGAAGCAGCTGGGTCAGGCCAGTATCTCAGGGTAGAGAGCACATGGAGTATCAACCCCGAGCAACCAAGGCTCACCCAGTACCAACAAGGGCCAGAAGAAGCAGCCACAAGATCAAGGAACAGATGAGATGTTCCACTGCTGTCTCTCTTGTAGATTTTGACCCTCCTGATAGTTCACCTCGAGCCCTGCAGATAAGTGATCATAAGTAGTCTTTCCCTGTAAAGTGAGGCGGAGCATCTATTCAGAAGCAAAGGACATTAGGAGTTTCTTTATTCCTAAAAAGTCTAATGGATTGGAAAGCCCTGAAAGCAACAAAAGAGCAGAATAACACATTTTCCTGATTAAGCCTGGGATTTAGGTGCAATGCTTGTGGAGTCTGGGAAGCCTAAAACCAGTGAGGTAAGCTTGGTGTTGGACATGCCTCGGGTGCTCAGCAAGATGCTCCATGTGATCTCTTGGTTGGTGGCTGCTTCTCTCCACCACTGCTCTTGCTGGTGGCCTGCCAGGAGAGCATCTTGTGCAGCACAGCAAAATTTAGCAGCCATGAGCCGCCACTTTGGGTTCGGACTTGTAAGTCTCATCCATAAAGTGCTGCAGCAGAGAGAAGCAGCTAGGTTGAATGTTGCTTCTCTCCACTGCAGTGTTTTCTGGATGGGACTTACAGGACCCAAAGCATCAGCTCACGGCTGCTAAATTTTGCTGCACTGTGCAAGACACTCTCTCAGCAGACCACCAGCACCAACAAGAGCTGGAAGAAGCGCTGCAGCCGCAAGATGTTACTTGATTTTGCGGCTGCTTCTTCCGGCCCTTGTTGGTGCTAGGCATGCCTCGGGCGCTCGGGGAGATGCTCCACATGGTCTCTTGGTTGGTGGCTGCTTCTCTCTGCTGCTGCTCTTCCTGGTGTCTTGCATAGCACAGTGAAATTTAGCAGCTGTGAGACACCACTTTCCTCTAAGTCCCATCCGGAAAGCGCTGCAGTGAAGAGAAGCAGCATTCAACCTGGCTGCTTCTCTCCACCACAGTGCTTTCCAGATGGGACTTACAGGTCCGAACCCAAAGCTGCAGATCACAGCTGTTAAATTTCACTGTGCTGTGCAAGAAGCTCTCCCAGCAGGCCACCAGCAAGAGCAACAGCAGAGAGAAGCAGCCGGGCTGGACAACATAGCCCAGTCTTGGGAGAGCACATGGAGTATCTCGCTGAACAACTGAGGCTCGCCTGGTACCAAGGGCTGGAAGAAGCAGCTGCAAGATCTGAAATGCCAGAGATTCAACCCAGCTGCTTATCTCTGCCACAGTGATCATGGGCAGCGAGCATAGATTTCCCAGGGGGAATGCAGGCAGTGTCCCTGGGGGTGAGGTGTAAAGTAAAACAGCAACTAACTTACCTAAAACTAGGAAGTGGAGAAGGCTTGGGAGCAAGGAAGCCAGAGAGCAGCTGGGCTGTGGGCGCCACATGGTCTAGGGCCTAGGCGAGCTGTGATGGCTGGCGAGCAAGGCAAGTGAGTGGCCAAAGTAGATGAGGCGGAAAAAAAAGTGGCTGTAAGAGGCACGGTGAGCAGGGTGGTGAGGAGCGGGCGAGGCCAGACAGTAGTGGGATTTGCTGGTTCGCTGAACTGTGCAGAATCTTAACAACCAGTTTGTTGAAACTGGTCTGAACCAGCTGAATCCCACCTCTGCTCCTTCCCCACTTACTTTTCTCTCCTTTTCCCTTCTCCTGTCTTCCTTCTCTTACTATCTTTCTGCTGCTTCTCCTCCTCTAATCCTTCCATTCCATCTTAACTCTTTCTCTCTGTGATGGAGTACTGCCTCCTCCACTGCCATCATCTTGGGACATGTGGTAAGGTAAAGTAACATAGGGTAGGTAGGGTAGGGTAGGATAGGGTACAGTAGGGTAAGATGGGATAACATGGTATAAAATGGGATAAGATAGAGCAGAGCAGAACAAAACAAGGACAAGACAAAACATGCGCTCACAGGCCCTGAATGTAGTACCAGAAAGTTCACAAGATACCTTCTCCTTGGTCATTCTACCTATTCTGTCATTCTACTATTTGCATTCTGGGTGTAACACATATTAAATGGTCCCTTTTGAGGAATCTAATAAAGGAAGCAAAGATTAGGCTTAAGTAGAAATTAAGGGGAAAAGATACTAATGGAAAGAGAAATATGAATATGTTAATTGAACATATCTACATAACCATTTCATTCTGGAGAAGTGAGAGCTGGTTTAGTGTAGTAATGAAGAACTGCAGCAATCTAGACTTAAGTCTGTGCTCTGCAAACAAAAAAAAGATCACTGGGTCTCTTGGACTAGCTGATCTCTCTCATCCCATAGGAAGTACCCCATAGGGATAAAATTTGTCCAGTATGGCTGAACCTCTGGCATAGCTCTCATTTTTTCTAGCTTACCAAGAAATCAGTTGTGGTCTACTTTGTCAAATGCCTTACTGAAATCCAGGTGTACTATGTCCATAGCATTTCACTTGTCCATCATCTTTGAGTTTTAGGGTTTTACTTATCAGGACATAGGAAAAATCATCCAGTCCTTAGCTGTTTTTAAAAGTAAGTAAATTCAAATGTACATGGACAACATAGCCCAGTATTTTTCAACATCTTCATAACTTATTTAGATGAGGGAATAGAAGAAATTCATCAAATTTGCAGATGACATTAAGAATAGCCAACATCCACAGATTTGAGCACTGGGCCTTGTCTAACAAAATGAAATTCAATATAGAGAAAAGTAAGATTTTAAATTTAGGCCAAAAAAAATAGTGAGAACAATTAACCAGTGGAACAGCTTGCCTTCAGAAGTTATAGATACTCCATCACTGGAGGCTTTTAAGAAGAGATTGGATAGCCACTTGTCTGGAATAGTATAGCGTCTCCTGCTTCAGTAGGGGGTAGGGTCAAGATCTCCAAGGTTCCTTCCAACTCGGTTATTCTTTTATCTGTTAACCTATATTACACCATGTCATCATTTATTTAACAAAAACAAAGCCAAAATAGAGAAGTCATGTGTGAAAAACTAAGTACACCTTTACTGCTTCCAAGGTATTGTTGTCCCCAGTTCGGCTCTGAACCTGGTGCCAAAGCCAATGAT
>AZIM01004704.1:104363-114764 GCA_000516915.1 Ophiophagus hannah | reverse complement strand
TTAGAGAGGGCTGTAAAGCACTGTAAAGTCTAAGTGCTATTGCTATCTCATTCTCTGTTGTTCTCTTCTCCTTCTGCCTTGAATCTTTCCCAACATCAGGGTCTTTTCCAATGAATCCTCTCTTCTCATTAGGTGGCCAAAGCATTTGAGGTTCAGATTCAGTATCTGTCCTTCCAAAGAATAGTCAAGGTTGATTTCCTTTAGGATTGGCTGATCTCCTTGCAATCCAAGAGACTCTCTAGAGACTTCTTCAACCCCAGTTTGAAAGCATCAACTCTTTGGTGGCTCAGCCTTCCTCAACTCTCACAGATATACATTATGACTGGGAAAAACGATACCTTTGACTCTACAGACCTTTGTTGGCAAAGTGATGTCTCTGCTTTTTTAATATACTGTCTAAGTTTTCCATAGCTTTTCTTCCAAGGAGTAAGTATCTTCTAATTTCATGGCTGCAGCCGCCTTCAGCAGTGACCTTGGAGCCCAAAAACATAAAATTTGTCTCTCCTTTCATTTCTTCCCCTTCTATTTGCTAGGAAGTGGTGGGATCGGATGCCATGATCTTCCCTTTTTTAACATTGAGTTTCAAGGCATTTTTGCACTCTCTTCTTTCACCCTCTCTTTTTAGTTCTCTTTAGTTCCTCTTCACTTTCTGCCATTAGAGTGATATCGTCTGCGTATCTGAGGTTGTTGATATTCTATCCGGCTTTTTCTAAATAAATAAATATTTCCCATTCAAACAAATGTTTATGTAGCTCATAATCTACTTTCCACAAGTAGTAAAATCTCCCTTCAACACCTCAGGACAATTAGTCACAGTGATACGGAAGCCAGGGCCCCCTATGAAAATGGGGCTCTTTGTTGATAGATAGGAAACATTAAAGCTCTTCTACAAAACAAAAGTTTATTTCTTTGGGGGTGGGGGGAAAGGAGGAAATTAATGAGCTCTTAAGAACAGAAACAAGGAAGATTATTAATTAAGATGACTTCAGCATGAAGGATAATTAATGCAGCCTAAGGGCCTTCTCCAACTGCCATGTGAAAGAGCTATCCACCCATCCTTGAATTTGCAGAGAACGATATGGCCATGAAATTGGCTATCCTGATTGCTGATCCTTATCCTGCTTCTGGTGTGTCTATTCTGACCCACTGCTAATGGAGCTGTCCTGATTTCATGTGCGGTGCATGATAAGGAAAACAATTGTTTGGTTTCCTCTCTTTTCTGCACCTCCCCAGCTTGCAAGAAAACACCTGCCAGTTGAACTGTTCCAGCAGAGATGGGGTTCATCTGCCTGCAATATTCTGATCATCGGTTTAGGTGTCCTTACTCCAATATCACATGCTGTTACAACCCAAATTGAATGAGTTAAAAAGAAAAAAACATAGAGATAAACACAACTAAGAGACCCGTGTCATGAGCAGCATTATTAGTTATGCCTTGCCTATCCTATCCTGACAACAGATTCTCATTTCCTGATTCTTCCAATTGTCTCCCTAGATGCATTGTAAAGGAGCATTCTGTCCACAACTTCGGGAGGCAAGTTGTTTCATTAATTGATTGTTCTAACCTCTCCTTAATTCTAAGTAGATTTTCTCCTTGATAGGTTTCCATCCATTGCTTCAGGTGCTTTGGAAAACATGTTGACCCCCTCTTCTTTGCGGCAGCCCCTTAGATATTGGAACACTTTAGCCTTTCTCATTCTTGGGGCAGAATTTGAGATGGTGCCTAGCGATTACAGGCCACAGAAAAATGACGTCAGGCCACATCTGGGCCATGTTGAGGTGCCAGCGAGCAAAGGCTTTTTCCTCAACATGGGCAAACTCTGGGGGTTTTGTGCTTCATCAGTCAAACACATCTGGAGCACATCAGCTGGGGAAATGTGCTGATCTCTCAATTTTAGTAAACACAAAAGAGGTTAATGGATAATCTAGAGGAGTGTGGGAGGAGAAGGAGGCATGGAATAAAGATTGAAGCTCCTTCTTCATCTCAGCCACCCCCCCCCCCCCGNNNNCCCCCCCCCGCTGCTGTGCTTGTTGGGTTGAATTACTTCCATAATGCATGTGGAACGTCCTCTCTCCCGTAACACTTTTAACATCTGGGGACTTACCCTGCTCAGCAATCCGCAGCGAAAGAAAGCAATGTTTTGGTTTGTTCTGTTGCCAAGGCCCTTTTGGCTTTGTTCCTGAGCCAAAGCTGAGAAAATGTCGGTGATATTTAAGGTGGAGCATTTCCCTTTGAAAGGATTGCCTCGTCTTTCTTTTGCTCCTCGTGACCACGCGCGCCACCCACAGAGGGAAACAATGGAGGCAATTATGTCCGCGTGCCTCCATGCTGCTCTACATCCGAGGAAGCACAAAGGGGCTGAAGCCTTTTTTGCCTAGACCATCCAGGGGAAGGGATAGATGCGGCTTTTCATGCTCATAAGAGAAAATAAATTACGATTGCAAGCCACAGCTGTTTAAACGGATCGTATTGTCCTCCATCTAATCCGCAAATCTATGTGGGTTTTTTTTATCTTTTGTTTGGCTTTTTTTTTTTTTGATGAGCAAGCTATTTCTTGTAAACGATGCATAGAAAAGCTGAGGTCCAGATCCTTTTATTTACAGACTGCCAGCACACATGTTATGCCAAGAAGCAAACTGCAGATGCAACAAAGGGCAAAGAATGCAGGCTGTGAAGAATGTTTCCTGTGCTTTTGGGAAACATGAATGTGCCTGTAGGCCTTCTTTTCTGGTCTCTGGAATTCCCTCATTGTAAACATGGTAGTGCAATAAAACAGGATGAATCTCTACAGATAGAAAGCTTTTTTTTTTTTTTGGCTTGATCCTGGGGAACTGTTCCTCAGCAAACCTGATGGGATTGCTTTAGATTATAAAATATAGGATCTTTTTTCACGAAAGGCTNGGTCTTTCCCAGAACGGTGCTTTCCCAGCGCACAGCTCCCAGAATTTTGAGATAATATGTTTAAAAACCATCCCCGTTCTGTCTAAAGTAACATGCTAACTAGAAATTCTGGAAGTCAGAATCCAACACTTCTGGAAGGCGTTGGAATTGCTGGTCTATGAAATGCAATGTTAAAGTGAGGAATGCATGAAAACTTGGGGAAAAAAAGATCTTGTTCCTTTTCTATCACTTTGTCTATGTTGTGCTCCCACCAATTCTTGCTTGCAGGGAAATTATGTATTTCTTGCAGATTTTCCCAATGCACTACTGTTACACCAATGAATTGAAGAGTTTGGGGACTCCTGGTTTACACAGATCTGAAAAAAGCAACTTTAAAAGACAAGGGCTCCCAGTTCTGACCTTTTTTCTAACATGATGAAGCTATGATACATAAAACTGTAGGTCTTAGAGAACAATAATTTATTTGCATCATCTAAAGTTATGCAATGACCTCTCCAATAATTAGAATACCCAAAGGAAGTTTTTCTTATCTTGTGTTTTAAAACTTGTTCTTAGGATTTCAACCTTTACTTCAAACTTAAGATGGCCTCTGAAAAAGTACTGTTTTTTAACAGATGTGCTGTCATTTGAAACTATTTCACAAATATCTAACCTTAATATATTTTTCCACTGGTGTCACAGGTCGGATCTGTAAGTGTTCTGGAAGCGGGATCTTCGGCTTAGCAAGTTGCTTCTTTTCATCTTTTACCAACTAAAAATAGAAAAATGTAATAAAATAAATTGGCTCTCCAGGCTGAGTCATGCATTGTGATAATGTAATAGTTCATATCCATCTAGATATTTATATCTATCTGAGTAGTACCTGAAGACCTCCTTGAACTTGGCATCTGATACTATGCAAGGATATTTATTATGTACCTTTGGATGCTGTTAAAATTCATCTTTCATATGGAAAAAAACCAGTTCTCATTTTAAAGCTAGCAACAAAATCTGGAGGACAGATTTAAATAATGTAATATAGCTTAAAGTAATGTAACTTACACTATACTATACATCTTTATAGGTAGTTCTTGACTTACAAATGGTTAGATACAGTAGCGACCATTCGAAGTTCTGACAGGTACCTTATGAACTGGATTTGAAGTTCCAACAGTCACTTCCTCCCATGGTCCCATGATCACATTTTGTATGCTTGGCACCCAGGCCTCATTTACAGCTACTTGCCGCATCCCGTGATCACGTGACTTGACGTGTTTCACAATGGTTTTGCCAAAGCTCTGTATTTACTTCTGGTTTTCTGCAAAACTCCATCCATAGTGAAACATTGTTTCACATAATGACCACTGTCTATGGAGATTCTCAGTCACCCAGGTTATGGTTATTCTGCTTTTTCAAGAGGCAATTGGACTTTCTTTGTTCTTCCTTGAAGACGTTTCGTTTCTCATCTAAGAAACTTCTTCTTCTGCTGAGGATGAGAAACGAAACGTCTTCAAAGAAAAAAAAAAGAAAGTCCAGNNNCCTCTTGAAAAAGCACCTTTGGGATAATAACCACTGTGTTCACTTAATGACAATGGCAAAAAAGGTAATAAAATCAGATCGGTCACCTGATTGACCTGTTTTATGACCATCATGAATTACAACCATGATGGACAGGCTACATTCCGGTCATAACTTGAGGATTACTCATATTTCAGTGGGATTTTCTCCCAGGGAAATGAAAATAAGATTACAGCTAGCAGACTGAGAAATATAATTGGTTTCATAGAGAATGTTGTGGCAATCTAGCCAACGATGTTCGCAAGGAGTCCAACAGCTTGAAAATGGTAGAAGTAACCAGTATAATTAAGGCCCACTCTTTTGTAATTTGTGCAATGCATGTTCTTTTAAGTATATCATTGATCACCTGCTTGAATCTAACATTTGACACTGTTGATGCTTTCCCCATGAATGTCCCTGAAACTCAGCAATAATGGCTGGTAAATTAAGATTTGTGATATTGTGTGTACTGTCAATCCATGAATTTTGGATTATTCCATGAAATATGGCTAAGCTAGTACAAAATGCCTCACTGGTACATATCTAACATACTTAGATATTGTTTTGTTGTTGTTGTTATATTATACTTTAAAATTCTTTAATTTCACAACATATAGGCAGATTTAACCATAGCTTCAATTGGGAAAATGTGACAATCCTAGACCAGGGCAAGTCGAAAAATGCCAGGGAATTTCTAGAAGCCTGGCACTCTGACAAATCACCCATCAATAGACACATTGATATTAACAACATTTGCAGACTATGCAAAAGAGACTATCACCAAGTCTAAAAAGGAACAAAAAGGCCCAAGCACCTCTCCATCAGTAATCAGCAACCTGATCAGCATAGATGAACTCCAAAGTTAACTTAGACTGTTAAACAAGTAAGCAATACCCCAATCAAGAAACTGCCAAAGAGCCATCAGTAAATGGCCAAACCAAAGAATCTGTACGACTGCCCACATAGACAGGCAAGACAACAGAATATAAAATGACAGTGGACAGAACTCCTTACTAGCACTGATGATGTTACCTAGTTAGGGTAATGGAATGACTGCAAGAAAACAAGCAAACTCAGAGAGCCACCCTTATTTCAACCCTGAGCTACACATATTCTCCTTTATTGATGCTTACACTTTCAAAATAAAGTCTTGTAATGTTCTTAGATATAATAGCCTCTGTCTCAAAATACTATGCCACCTCTTACTATATAGTAGCATGGCCAAAATGTTTTATATAGAGTTTAGAAACAGACAAAGCAAAAAACTTAAGCCTGGGGAATTCTGGAAGCTGAAATCCACCATAGCTGGAAGACATCAGATTAGGAAGGACAATATATTTTGCTGAGCAGTACTTTCCCTAACTTTAGAGACATAACTTCCTAGTAATACATGACACTGTAGGAGGACAGCATGTTAGTCAAAGATAGCCAAATCTCAGAAGGAGACTGCATTTTCTGGCTGTCAAGCTCCAAACCCCAAGAAAGACATGTTGCCATTCTTCTAAGCAGATTTAATGTTCCTTACCTGTTGACTGAAATCTTGGCAAACTAAAGCAAACTATTTGCACTATAAAACATATACTCTGGGAGCTCTTAGGGTCTTCATCCTTTTTCTCTCACACAAACTATGTACACTGTCTCTTGCTCCTCTGGAATAACTCCTCGTTCCTGGTGTGGGAAGCCACCCCCCTCCTAGAATGAAATATTTTGAGGAATTTTTTTTAAAAAAGGCAGAATATTATATTTCCCTAAAGGAGAAATAGAAAAACATGCTCTTGGGAGACAGAAAGCAGTCCCCATTTTCCTTAATGAACCCAGCAGATACTGAGGCCAGCTTTGAGAAATGCAGATTTGGTAATCCATTCAAGACAGGACATTTTGAAACAAAGGCAGATTGGTAAAATTAGAAGCAGCCATCACTCAAGATCCAATACAGGACAAAGCCATTAAGCCACAATTACCTTCAGAGCAGTCCAAACTTCAACCAAACTTAGCTCAGGCGAACTCCCAGAATTTGTGCTTTTCTTATAGAGCTGGCTACGACCCCTACATAACCCCTACTTGGCCCCATGGGAGTCTGACAACAGCCAATAGAATACACATTCTTGCACAGGAAGCTCAAGTGCAAAGCTCAAAGAAGGTATAAAACCCACTCACTCTCAACTCCATTTTGTCAGCTGCACCAGAACCATGTGCTTGGTGGTTCTGTTTATCGTTAAACCCTCTTTCCAATCAGCCTCCATGTTTCCAGTGTCTTCCTCCTAGCTTGGAACTGAACCAGATTGATATTTCTTCCCACACTGGGAATCTGGATAATATTCCATCACACTTACAGATGTTATTAAAATTTATTATTAGTTTATTAACTGCATGTATCAGTCTGAAATTCTGATATCAGACTTCTTTCGATGTTCAAATGATACACAGATGTAGCTAGGATTGGCATACAAAGCAACTTGTCATATCACTTAAGTCATGCAGTTAAATCCTACACTTCCCTTTCCATTGCTAACTCATTGCCCCAACTACCTTAAGGTTTCCTAAGGCTGTGAGAGAGTATTTTAAAAAAACCAAACCAATAACATCCTATCCCATTCTTCTAGCGTCAGCATCCCAATTGCTATTCAACACAGGTCATGAAATATATCCATTCTTCATATATGAATATTACACAGAAATAAAAGTTACCTCTTCAAGTGGAGTCAACAGAAATCCCCAGCGCTTGGGCCACTTCCGGGCAGCTTCCCGCTCTGTTTCAATGTGATTCTTCCTATTCCAAGCAAAAAAAAAAGTGTTTGTAAAACTTGGGAAAGTCATCTAACAAAACCCTTTAGACTGCTTCCCTGGTCAAGCAGAGCCTCAGAATTTATCGGTTCCTAACTTTGAGGCTATACTTGCATGCTGTACTCTAGATATTTTCCCTTATGTCCTTGAGAAGAATTTGGTAGATTAAGTCAACTTGTTACTTTCTGCCATCAAAATACATCATTCTGATCGGTAAAGAAACAACCATATATAAAAAGAAGTCTTGCAAGTTTATTAAAATACTTTTTCTTTGCCCAAATGTGTCTCGTTGCAGCAATTCACAGCTTATTAAATTTACAGCAATTGCATGAAACATTTTGAAGTAAGCGCTTAGCAGATTGTAACCTTTTCATCTGAAGTGGGTTAACTTCCTGACCTATGATCCAGTTTGGAGTCACAAGTTTGCCTTTAATTTATATCTGACTTCACTTTGCTTGAGTGATGCTGCAAAATCTGCTTCAACTGCAGTTTGAATAGTATTTTAGGAAATACGACATCAGAAGTAGGTGCTATTTTGCTTCTTTCTCTTGATTCACTTAGAGCAGTACTTTTTCAATCTTGGCAACTTTAAGAGGTATGGACTTCAACTCCCAGAATTCCCCAGCCAGCAGAACATTTCCTCCTCTCTTTCACATATAAGAGAGCATGAAGGAGGCTGCCAAAATAAATTGATAATAATTATTACTTAACGGTTACTATTCATCACCTAATTTGTTGAATAAATCCTTTCATTTTTTTTCTTTTCCATCTGCTCGTGATAAAAGATAGGTTCCCAGATGTAAGAAAAACTTTTTTTTTATGCTTAGAGTTACACTCAAGATAGTAGTTCCAACTTAGCAACCAAATAATGGATTAAGTGGATGGATTTGTGGAATGTATGAGAAAACGAATGGCTATTTTCCTAGCCTATATTTTTTCCCACAGATGGGATGGAAGGTGTGTCCTCATCTTCTGATAAAAACATGCTCCTGAGTAAAAGTGAGAAGCAGTGAAAAAAAGAAATTAATGTCAGGAGATAAGAAAAATAAAAGAAAAGAAAAGAAAGGGAAACTAGCTAAATTTATGGGTTATGGATGAAATGAAAGAAATTTCATGAGTACAAGCATAAGAAAAAAGAATTACTGGGCCACATTTGTGCTAAATTAGGGAGATGTGAAGATGATCCCTGAAATACTTCCAGAATTCCTTTACTTTAGTTTCATCCCAAATCATTGAAACACTTTTATTCTCCATTACTTTTACTCTTTTGGAGGCTGCTTTATGTTCTGGAAACTTGCAAAAACTATGTTACATTTCCATCAGAATCACTTTGCATTTTCTTTAAACTTTGTCTCTTGTCTTTGTTCTATGCAAATCTATATTCTGAACCAGTTTCAAGATTTAAAAAATGGGAATACAGTGCTACATTGGCTTCCTTCCTTCCTCCATGACTGTTCCCAGTTGGTATTGTTGGGAACGAGAGATTATAGCCTAAGGCTTCTACATTATGGAAGATCTCCAGGGCTCAAGTCTCTTGCTGCTCTTAAACACCTGCTGACTCTCTATAAGCTTCCAGGTGGATTTCAAGGGGTTTGGTTATCCTTCTTAAAGCCTTTCATGGTACAAGGTTGGGTTACCTGTGGGACTGGCTGTCTCTAAACGTCTCTACTTGTCCCATAAAATCCAGCATAGCAGTCATAGCACTGCAGTCATAGCACAGTATTTCATGTCACTTCCATGAAACAATGCCACTTAGTGAGACCCAGAGGTCTATCTTTTTTGTCACCAGGCCTCCTCTATGGGATATCCCCCCAAACTGAGACAATCCCAACTCTTCTTGTCTCTCTGGAAACCCGAAGGAACCCAAGCATTGGACCACAGATTTAAGATGAGCTTCTATTGAGCATAAAATCCTTGAAGGAGATATATGTTGATGGGTCTCAGGTGCTATTATTCTGTTGCTTATTCTGTTCGGTTTTCTGTTTATAGCTTTGTTTTTAATTCCTTGCTTTATATTTTTATTGTAAATTGCCCAGATATGTTCTTGCAAGTTAGATAAATTATATAAATCTAACAAACAAACATATTCTCTATATACTTGTAGTATATAGATATTGTACATATTATGTACAATAGTTATAGTCATTCTAATGTTTTTACAACATTCTTTTGTACACATTTTCCCCTCTCTTTCAGCCTCTTCCACTATATCATTTCCACTATTCTTTTTTCATACTCCCGATTAAGCTCTTTCCATACAGTTTTTTGGTAGCTTCTGTATCAACGTTCTTTATATCCACTTTCCATTTGTTCAGTTGAAAGAGTCATCTATTCCAATCAATTCATATATTTATATTCTAATAGTTTTAAAAACATGATCCATATTTTCTTTTCCCACAATCTTTCTACTTTTTCCTCATTTCTTTCACTTCCTTCTTTTTCTTCTATGTCCATTTCCTCCCAACTTATACTCTACCAGAGTAGAGTCAGTCCCACATTCATAATCTTTCACCATTCTTCTTTATTAATTCTCTCAGCCAGTCATCACAAAAGTTCAAATGAATCATGCTTTCAGATTTAGACTACTTCTTTTGCCAAGTGTACACATGAACAGAATTTACTTAAACCATGTAATTGAAAGAGACCTTTTTCTAAGTATGGAGTTCTGTGTGAAATCTTAGTACTACTTTTTAAAAGTAGATACTCACCAATGACTTTAAAAAAAACTTTCTCACCTTGTTTCCACCCATCAATCAAAATAATCTTTTTTCTCTGGACCCCATTAATATAGAATATTTTCCCATAAATCACTCCTTGTTATTTTTCATTACCATTATACAATCTATAATCTTCTACTTTTGTCCATACTCCAAACCATATAGATGATGTTAATTCATACTTCCTGACATCATTTAGTTGATTCACTCTTAATTAACCTTATAGCTTCAGTACATTACATATTATTGTATGGTTGAATCACATAAGATCATTCACATTTTTCCTTCCCCTTTCTCTCTCTTAGTGATGTAATGTTTTTATGAAACTATTTCCATCGTCTAATTTCCTTTAATTCATACTCTTCACCACATATTCTTTCTATACCTCAAGTTACAGTCGTCCATATACCATGGTTGTCACCAGATAACAGATAATCAGAGTTGTAGGTCATCTAGTCCAAC